>PVIR01014502.1:0-40240 GCA_004026965.1 Petromus typicus | reverse complement strand
TCTCCATTGCATTAATTTCTGCTCTGATCCTCGTAATTTCTTGCCTACTACAAGCTTTGGGTTTGTCTTGCTCCTCTTTTTCTAGTAGCTTGAGTTTCAGCATTAAATTGTTTATTTGAGCTTGCTCTGTTCTCCATGTCACGCATTCAGTGCTATAAATTTTCCTCATAGAACTGCTTTCATTGTGTCCCACAAATGCTTATAAGATGTATTGGGGTTATCATTTAATTGTAAAAACTGTTTAATTTCTTCTGTGACCCATTGGTTGTTCAGCAGAGTGTTATTCAATTTCCATGTATTTGCGAGGATCTTGGAGTTTCTTTTGCTGTTCAGCTCCAATTTCAAGGCACTATTGTCTGACAGTATACAAGGGATAAGTTCATTCCCTTTGCATTTACTTAAACCTGTTCTATGAACTAGCATATGGTCTATTTTGGACCATGACCCATTCTTCTCAGCTGAGAAGAATGTAAAGTCTGACTTTGTGTGGTGAAATCTATTAAGTCCATTTGATGAAGAGTTTTGTTTAGCTCAAGTATTTTCTTATTGATTTTCAGTCCAGTCATTCTGTCTCTGTGACAGTGGGGTATTGTCCTCTACTCTTATTGTGTTGGTATCTATCTGGCTTTTCATGTCCATTAATGTTTGCTTTATCTAGTTGGGTACATTAGAATTTGGTGTATAAATATTTAAGATTGTTATTTGTTTCTCTTGGATTATTCCTAGGACAAGAAGATAGTGTCCTTCTTTGTCTCTGTCAGTTTTGGCTTGAAATCTATTTTGTCTTCAAATAAGATAGCCACTTCTGCTCTTTTGCAGTTTCCTGTTGTATGGGAGAATTGTTTTCCATTCCTTTACTTTCAGTCTATGGCTTTCTTTCTCAATTAGGTGTGTTTCTTGTATGCAGTGATTGTAGGATCTTGCTTCTTGATCCATTTGGGCAGTCTGTGTCTCTTAACTGGTGCATTGAGTCTATTGACATTAATGTTTATAACTGATATAAACAGACTTAGTGCTGTCATGATTTCCTGTTCTTGACTCTTATTCTTTGCTTTTGCCCTTTCTCCATCAGTTTCTTCTTTGGTTCAATAGGTTCACTCTTTGGGGTCTCATGAGTTTGTAATTTTCCTTATTTTTCTCCAAGATATTCTTTAGAATGTTTTGGAGTACAGGTTTTGTATTTGTGAAGTTTTTCATGTGTTCTTTGTCATGGAATTATCTTATTTCCCCCTCTATTTTGAAGGATAGTTTTGCAGGATAGATCAGTCTGGGTTAGAAGTTGTTTTCCTCCAAGGAGCTTGAAACACTTCACTCCAGGTTCTTCTTGCATTGAGTGTTTGGGTTGAAAAGTCTGCAGTGATTGTGATGGAGTTCCCTTGGTATGTAATTGTTTTCTCTGGGTGCTTTCAGTATTTCTTTGTTTTTCTGGATATCTGGAACCTTTATAATTACATGCCTAGGTGTAGATTTTTTTCATGTCATGGCCATGTGGAGTTTTCTACTCTTCATATGTTTGTTTTTCCAGTTCCTTTCCTTTTCCTGTGAAGTTTTCTGCCATTATCTCTGTGAACTTTTTTTTCACGTCTTTTGTATTGTCTCTTGCTTCCTCAGTGACTCCAGTCAATCTTATGTTATTCTTCTTTGAATCATCTAGGAGTTATTGGATTGATTTCTCATCATTCCTTGCCATTTCCCATAAATTATGCCTTTCCTGCTCATTGGTTGTGATCCTGTCTTCTAGGTTTGAAATTCAGAATTCTGCCATATTCATCTGATTGTGCAAACTTTTGCTTTCTTTCTTAATTAACTGAACTACTACTTGTAGTTGTTTAAAAGGTTCCATTGCTTTTGCTGTCTTGGATTCTATTAATTCCTTCATTTTCTCTTTAGCTTTATTAATCATACTGTTAACTATGTACAGTATTTCTGTTTTCATCTCAGAGATCAATTCTGATTTCCATTTTACTAGGCCTGCTTTGGTTACCATCTCAAAGACTCCTGGTGATTGAGCTTCAGACATCTCCACTTGCCTTCCCTATATTACCTTGGGGTAAGGATCTTTTCGAGTGAGACTTTGAATTTCTCCTCATCTATGAACTTTTGAAGCTGCTGTTGTTTTTGACTTTATACCTGCCCTGTTGTCTAGCAACGTTTGTTGCAAGTCTTTTTCTTCCTAATCTTTAGGACCCTTATGATATCAGTATTTCCTAGGTTGTTCTTCTTGGGTCTACAATGTGCCTTAAACAACCCTAGTTCTGGCACACCAGGAGGGACTCAGACAGAATAGTCAGATCACCTTGATTGAAAAGCACTGGGTCGGAGAGGCCGGCAGGCCCCAGCCCCAGGCTTGGGTGCCTAATTGTGCCAGCTGAGGTTCCAGCAGACTCAGCTGTGCCCAGTTTACCTAGAGTCTCCTTGGGCATCTGTGCCATGGCTGGCACTAAAGCAGGCAGGCCCCAGCCCCCTACTGTTTCGTTTTAATGTTTAGGTCTCTAATCCACTTTGATTTTAGGCAACTCTTCTATGATTCTACTTTTAACCACAGAAAATTCCTTTGAATGACTACATGCATAACTTACTTTCTAATCCTCTATTGATGGACATTTAAACTATCCTTTATTTATTATTTCTAGTCTAGATTGGAATATATAAATATTCTTCAGGTACATTGATTTTCTTATAATATATTCATAAAAATGAATTTCTTGGTTAAGTGTAATGAAAATTCATAGGAAAAGATAGGCCTTTATCTATTCATTACCTCTCTCCATTGTCTTTACTTTTCTTCTAACACAGGAGCACGCATCAGGGGAAAAATAACTTACTCTGTACCATGAGAGTCAGATGTTTTATTCCTAATTTCCAAACTTACTTGTGATAGACTTTCACAGCAGGTCTCTCCTACCAAATAATCCTCAGTCTGTGAAGACTTGTAATCAGTTTCTGGGAGTTTTAGCCTGTTCTTTAAGATATGTCATACACACTAGGGATTGTTCTCCAGGTAAATGATTTTTAACTTGGTTCATATTAAATGTAAACTCTACCATAAACAACACCAGCACTGAAAACTGGGAGCCTCTCTGTTCAGCAGTTGTAACCCTACGAAGAAGGCTCATGTATCCTCACTATTGAATTTGCTCAACACAAACAACACCAATAGAGGATCTCGACCTGTAGCCAAGTTTTCAATGCACATGTTATATTACTGCTTTATAAATTGTTGTGCTAAATCATAGATTGTTCATTTATGCAAATGTATTAAGTTTGGAATTTGTAGATCAGTGGAACAGCTCTTGCTTAGCCCTGGTTCCATCCTCAGCACCTCAAATAAAACAAGAAGATAGCTGTCTGTTATCATTACCTTCATTTCCTATGGGATCATTGTCTTCCATGGTAAAATAGAGACAGACTTTTTAATTTATGGAAGGTCATGTTAGTATTCATATTAATGAAGTCACAGCATAGTAAGATGTCCAGGGAGCAGGTCAGATACTCCATTTACATAAACCCCACCAATGTGAGAAGATTGTCTGCTTCATATAAACATCTATCACAGCAGATAAAAAGAGTAGGAACTATATGAAGAAAGGTTTTGTTTTATATCTACATCCCTGAGAATTTATCTTGAGGGAAATTTTTTGCATTCTTTTCTAGCTAAATGCCATACATTCTGTCCATTGGGATTACAGGTATATTAACATAGGCAGACTATGTTAGAAAATTCCTATAGCATCTTAAGTGAGAACAATTTATGAACTTGTCCCTGGAGTGTCCCACCAATAGATATTACCAGCAAAAACAGAAAGTTGAATCTGATCAAAAATGAACTTTTGGGGCCGGGGAGTTAGCTCAGTGGTTCCGGCGCCTGTCTTGCAAGCGCAAGGGCCCGGGTTCGATTTCCTGGTAACCACATACCATACTGGGTGTGGAGACTCACGCCCAGCAGCAACCAGTACCACATACCACAGTGCCAGGCGTGGTGGCTCACGCCTGTCATCCCAGCACTCGGGAGGCAGAGGCAGGAGGATTGCTGTGATGTGAGCTGGAGGCTGAGCTCAGGGCCAGCCTGAACTACAAAGCGAGACCCTGTCTCAAAAAAAAAAAAATGAACTTTTTTCTCCTTCTCTTTATGGACCTGAAACCCATCTCTCATTTATCATTGTGTTCTTGGCAGATGTGGCCATTCATCTTTTTTTTTTTTTTTTTGCAACTGGTTGTGGTGATAACTGGCCTGAGAAAACAATTTTAGTTTCCCCGAAGCATGATGTAAATCGATTGGTGTGAAACGTATCAGACAGTGTAGCCCAATTTACTTCAGACAGTATGTCTATTTTCTCCCAGTAGCATCATTAGTTCTTAAATCACCACTCTTGTTCTACAAGCTGTGAATTGTGTCATGACCGCTGGTCAGCCAGCACCCAGTGAACCCTGGAGGTTCCTAAGGAATGCTGATGAAACTTCTGAGCAACAGTCCCAGGAGCGGATGTCCTCCGCTACTTCATGTGCTAGAGGCAGAAGGCAACCGCGTTTCCCAAAGCACTGTTCTAATCGTCACGTGGCCCTGGGTTTGTGGGAGCAGCTGGGGCCTCAGCTGGAGACTGTGACAAGCTGATAGCACAACAGGTTCATGCGTGCAGTTACTTCCAGGTTCTTCCATCCAATAAAAGATAGTTACTGAGGACTCACTGTGTGTCAGGGCATTTTGTTCTGTATAATGTACAGAAAAATAGGATAAAACTGCTGCTCTAAGGAATCTTGTACTTTATAAAAGAGACAGTTGTGAACCAAAATTACTGTTTGGGGGATGCTTGTAACATATGCATCTCACTTGGTTCTCTTACCAAAGCGAACTGCCCAATGATAGGAATGAGCTTCCTCCTTGCTTCCTCACTGTACACCTAATGGTTTTTCTTAAGGAGATATGGAAGGCAGCATGATCAAAACTTGAGGCCTGATCAAGAGACCCACTCACTAACTAGTTGGAGGAAACTTATCTTGCAGGAGAAAATGCAAAAAAATGCCAGAAAGCATGTTTGAAGGCTCAACAGATTTACTGTGGAGGTTTCTTGGAAGAGGAGTCAAGCACAGAAAGTAATTGAAGGGATCTCCCATTCTCTGGTTTATGCATGGGCTTTCTCCAGCTCTGCGCCAGAGGACAGTGGAGAAGCCAGGGTATATGGAGATGGGAGAATGATTTGACAAGGTCAATAATGATCCAATGAAAGATGCACTAGATGATAACAAGAACTTGGGTGGTGAAATAGAAGTAAAGAATCAAAGACTAATAAACATTTTTAAGCCAAGTTTACTAGAAGAGCACAGAAAAGTAGGCCTCAAATTATCTCCCTTAGAAATATCAAGAATTGCATCACACTGTGGCTAACACATTATTTTGCATTATCATTTTGATTTTGCTTGATGATACTTGAATTATTCAAATGTAATCTGAATATCATGCTAATATACAAAATAGTAACAAGCACAAAGATATGAGAATGACCTTTGCATTTTAACATTTGGTAAAGTACTTTGTAGACAGCAGCTCTCAATCTCAATTACCTCATAGAATTAAATTGCAGTGAATAGAATTAATAGGGTTAAAAAAGCACATCAATGGCCTGAGCTAAAAAAATGTGTGTATTGTCTTTTATAAAGTATATCATATATCCAAAAAAATACCAATATCACTTGAGTAGACAAACATTTTACTTCTTTTGATATCACATTTAATTTCTACTAACAACAGTTACATATGATTTCTAGCTATGAGATCTCTAGTGGGCAGCTATGTATCATCACCATGGTACCAAATTCTCTTTTCCTTACTGATTCTGAAGCCACATAGAGCACTGCGTATGTTCATCAGCATTTCTCTACAAGAGAATTGTTTCAGAAAGTAAACAATTTCACATTGATGAAAAGCTATAGATGCAATTTTTACTTTTCTGTAGTTTGTACTGGTACCCACAGGCAATAACACTGACATATATAATTTAAAACAGCAGGTCAAAAGACCTCTTTCTCTAAGTTGCACTCATTTGTGAACATGAATGTTTCATGTGTGTATCAACAGACCCTGCATTCTCCGTATGCCTTTGGCAGAATTTATAGGAAGCCCCAGTTAGGCAGACGTCCATGTCCTCTCCACTGTGAAACATATTTTGCTAACTGTTGTCATTGTTCTCCAGTGCCGGGAGAGTGAGAAGAGCAAACATTGATGATCCTAGGTGCCTTAATCATATCCAAAATTTAGAACAGCACAGAGCAGTGATAAATAGGCCATGCCTTACCTGAACCTGAAAGCATAATTTCTACACTGCTCTATTATTTCTGGATGGAAAAAAAAAAACTGTTCCCTACTATTTGTTTTACTTCTGCAAGTTATGCAGACCTTGTTTTAACATTAAATATCTTTTTATTTCCACTATTCCATCACCAATTTAAAAATGACACAATAGCCAGCACTTAGTTACCACAAAGGGGCATAGCAGTCACCCATTAGTAACAGTGTTCAGATGTACTGTATTTAGCAAGACACATTGCTGATACCAGAAAGAAAATATTAATATCTTCCTCTTTTCTAATTTTAAAATTTAATCTTCATTGTTTTCAGATGTTGAGAATATTGTAATTTTTGGAGTCTCAGAATCAAAAAGGAGCTCAAACTGTTCTTCTAAGTCCAATTCCTAACGAGTGCATGGGTCTTGCCTGTAGATTCAAGGCCAAATAGTTATCCAGCATTTTCTGGCTCCTGAGTTTTAGAGATACAAAACCTTTAGGTAGCAGAGATAATCTCTTCCATTTTAAAGAAATTCTTTCCCTCTTTTTAGTGTAGTCTACTTCTCCATAATTTATAAGTGTTAGTTCTAGTTGCACTTCGTGGGGTCACACAAAAACAGTATAAACCATCAATTGCTTGAAATTGTGATTTACATCACCCCACACACATTAATTTTATTTCTCTGAGTTCGCATCTGTGGTTCACTGTTTTTCTAAATGTTTCAACTACCCATGTTTCAAAAACACCAGGAACTTATAAAACACAGGTTCTGTGATCACTAATTAAACTGAATCAGAATCACCTGCCCTGGCCTCGCCCCACTGGCCGCAGTCATCACAGGAAAGGGGCAGTGTGACGACCATTACCGGCCCCACGCCTTCTGACCCTACGGCTTTGTATAAACATCAGCACATCAGAGTCACGTGGAAAATTTTTCCCCCTTTATTGATGTTATTGGTACATTTTAGATGATCACATGCATCGTTCAGTATTTGTGCCTGTACATGGAAGATGTCTTTACATATTGCTAGACCCTGCCTACCAGAAAGTCTCATTAAGTCATTTATTGTCTAGGGGGGATCCAAAAAAATTCATTTTAAATTAATTCTTAGTGGTGATTTTACCACTAAGATTTTACTTTCACATTTTGAAAACCTCTGCTTTACACTGAGCAGCACTCTTCCTGACAGTCAAGGACACACCTCACGTCATGGCTGAGCTGCGGCGCAGTACTGATGTCCTTGCAGTTCTGTAGCCTTCAGCTGAATTATACTGTGTTTAATCATTGTCTGTTTGCACTGCTGCTTGTAATTAAATCTGTGCATTTATACAACCTATTAAAATATACATATAAACTGTTGGAATTTGAGTATGAAAAGAGAAAGATATTTCTATGAAAGCTAAGCTGAACATGTAAAAAGACTTTATAAAATAAAAATTGCTTAAAAGTAACTATCAGGTTAAATTTGAGTGAGTTGTCATTGAGAAGGGAGCTTCTACGGTTTTGCTCAGTTAAGAATTTCTGGTTCTTTCACCATCTTCCTGCTCACTGCCTAAATTTGTTCTTCAGCAGTTCTTGGAAATCACAAGTGAGCATAGCACTTGACGCGCGACCCAGCTACTGGAGCAGGACTAGCAGTTCCCTGACTGTGGTCTGTGCCTTCACCATCTGACCTGATAGCTGCTCTGGCTTCCTGGCTCTACCCTATTCCCAAACCAACATGCACAATAGGAGAGCTTCAAAAAGTTGTTTTTTTAAGCATTAGATTTTCTCCTCATGCACTGTGATTACATTTTCCAAGTCTTGTCTTTTCATTTCAAGGTTTTCTATTTGTTGTCTTGTGTTTTTTAGTATAAATTTGATTTTTTACCCTTCTTTCCATCAAATTGTATCATGAATTTCGCAGCGCAGCTTTATAGCTTGGCATTAACTTCTGGAGTCCTTCTTTGCCACCCAGGCTTGTTACAGGGGTCACGGAATTCCCGTCATGCATGTGTTGTATCAGAATCCCATTAGTTTAATCCTGTGCATTGCAGATTTAAATGCTGTATAAACAGGGAGGAAGGTAGAGTGTCACTGCTCTGGTAATTAGTGTGCTGTGAAGACAGCTGCTCGCTCAGTTATGAACCGCGTCTCTCTCTGTCTCATCCACAGAGATCCCATGAAAGACTGCTGCATGCCTTACTTAGCCCAAGAGCCTTTGTTTAAAGCAAGCTCCTGTCCTCAAACCTGGTAAACCCTTTTTAAAAAATATAAATGCGCATGTCCATGACAGATAAAGATCTAGCATAGTTTTTCCAGGAAATACTTTACAAATAAATAATCTGAAGAACCATGTACAGTGAAAACAGCAAAAGACTGAGGCAATTTTAACAAAATATGCAAATGGACTATTAACATATGAGAAAACAAAACAGTTCTTGTTATTAATAGCCAAGTAAAATTCAGAAAGCAATACAATAAATTATTTCTCCCAAAAGGTTAGTTTACTTTTAATAGAGTATCTAGCATTACAAAAAGGATAAGAAAATAAGTAATCTAGTGCACTGTTCCTGGGAATATGAACTGCCATCACTTTTCTCGAACAGGATTAATTGGATAGAATGTGCCAAAACCCTTAAAAACCTCTCATGTTAAATAAAAAAATACAACTTGTAGTAAATTAATCCTACAAACACCCAGATCTGACCCAGGTACACAATATTCATTACTAATGTAGACACACTGTAAATGTGCAGAAATTGTGATTCTTGAATGTATCAATGTTGATATAGAATCCTATAAAAATTGGATGTTACAGCAGTGGCTTTAATCTTGCTCTTGATGCCACCCAGCGTGGATCCATTTGACCATACATTTTACCTAGGTGTTTATGTGTGTATAAATATAAATATATGTATACACCAGGTGTATGTACACTTATATGTGCATAGAAGTAAAAACAATATTTCACAAGCAAAATATTCCTGTGTTTGGTGCAATATTCTGATATTTTCTTATCTATTTTATAATTATTTTCTAAATGTTGGTTGTATCTCTCTAAATAGATTCCCACACCTACTAAATGCCTTAAGTTTGAATGACAATATTATTTTAGAAGAAACATGTATGAATAATTAAAATAGTGATTTAAATCTGTATAGTGTTCATAATAAGTCATAATATTATGCACAATATAAGTTGATTAGAATAAAAACAAAACATGCATTTGCATATTTAAAAGTTTGCAGGGTGCGGGGGAAAAGGGAAAAAATGAGAAATAAGTCATGTCATATTCTGGTACAAACTCTTAATGTTGAATGGGATTATCATATGTATTCATAATGTACCAATGCAGATAATTTTTTTTAAAAGTAGATGTCATATTACTATATAGATTATTGTTTTTAATTTATTTTTTGTTTGTATATCACTATGTTTTTCGTATCCTCTTTAATGGGAAAATATTTTTAATTAAGAAATGAACGCATTTGCTGTACTTTTTCTTTTCAAATCACAGAGAAGCTAGTGATTAGTATTTAAATGTCTTCAGGCCAGGGAGTTAGCTCAGTGGTTCCGGCGCCTGTCTTGCAAGCGCAAGGGCCCAAGTTCGATTCCCCGGTAACCACATACAATACTGGGCGTGGATACTCATGCCCAGCATCAACCAGTACCACATACCACACTGCCGGGCGTGGTGGCTCACGCCTGTCATCCCAGCACTTGGGAGACAGAGGCAGGAGGATTGCTGTGATGTGAGTTTGAGGCTGAGCTCGGGGCCAGCCTGAACCACAAAGTGAGACCCTGTCTCAAAAAACCTAAAAATAAATAAATAAGTAAGTATTTAAATGTCTTGATAAACCATCATATTTTAGTACCTAACACTTAGAGAGGTTTTCCATTATCAGATATAAATATGCAGGTTAAAAAATAAGTAGATTCAGTTTTATAAAGTTCTTTTACTTTAATAAGTTGAGTTTATTGGTACATTTTAGAGTTACATTATGATCACATTCATCATTAAGAATTTGTACCTGTACGTGATGTATCTTGATTCTTATTTTTTCTTATTCCTCTGCCCACCCTTCAACCCTCACTTCCCCATATACATAAGCTTTGTCTCCATTTTTTCCTTTTTACTATCAAATATTTTCTTTCTCTTCTTTGCTTTCTCCTGCCTCCCTCCCCAATTCTCCTTTCCCTCTGAACATTTTCTTCCTATTTCACAATATCTGTCATACATTCTGGGCTTCATTTACACCTTCAGTCTCTCACACTAGACAGATGATACAGTATTTACACATCTGTTTTCCATTTATTCATTATGAGTATGGCCTTCCATTTAGCTATAAATGTATCTAATTTATAATTCTTTATGACCAGTACTCCATTTTATGAAAAATACCACATCTTCTTTATCCAGTCTCCAGTTGATAGGCATTTGGGCTGTTTCCAAAATTTCGCTATTACAAATTGAATTGCTTTAAACATGGATACACATATGTTGCTGTGATGTGATTCTTCTAATTCTTTTGTGAATATACCCAGTGGGAAAATAGCAGGGTGAAATGGAATGTCTAATTCTAGTTTTTTGAAGAATCTCCATACTGATTTCCACAGTGGCTGCAGCAGTCCATACCCACTACCAGTGGAGATGGTCCCTTTATCCCCACAACCCTACCAGCATTTGTTATTGGTTGATTTCTTGATAGCAGCCATTCTTTGTGGAGTGAGATAAAATCTCAGAGTTATTTTCATCTGCATCTGTCGAATGACCAATGAGTGATGTTGAATATTTTTTGTTTCTTTGCTGCTTTTACTTCTTCTTCTTCTGAAAAACATCTGTTCATTTTAGATGCCCACTTTCAAACTGAGTCTTTACATTTGGGGAATCTAATTTTTAAAATTCTTTATATATAGAAAGTAGAACTTTGTCGAAGAACAGCTAGTAAGATTTTTCCCAACTTATAGGTTGTCTTTTTGCTCTGTTGGTGGTTTCTCTGGCTGTGTAGCAGCTTTTTAATAAAATAAGATCCCAATAGTGTTCTAAGAAAATATACATTCTACAAGTCTGTTGTGTTTCGGTATACTCACTGTAAGTTTATCTAAGAGAACTGGTCTCATTTGAATCAGAAAACAAAGTCCAAGCACCTAATCTCCTTTGAATTTCTTCTTACTATCTTCTAGTCAGAAGACCCAGATTGGGTCACTGGTGAGGATGAAGGATCTGATCCTTATCCCTGGCTCCTGTCCCTCACTCTACTTATCTTCTTTTCTCCTAAGTTCAAAGTAACGTATTTCACATTCAAATCTTATCACCCTGGCTTGTAGAAATTTATTCTTGGGATAAAATTTCAACCCAGAAGTTCAGCTCATAGAAATAGTTATGTACTTCTTTTGTAACATCTGTAATATTAATGTCATTTAGTAGTTGTCAAACACTTCTCCTAGCCAGGCGACTGACCCAATTACACAAGACATCACGGGGATGCACTAGTGCAGATGCATGGGCAAGAAAATCCGGAGAAGAGAACTGCGGGATGGAGAGGGCAAGGAGCGCTGGGGGAGGGACGTGGGTAACTAGTGTACTTCTGGAGAGTAAAGTGTGAGCAAGTGTATGTGCAGAAGGGCCCAGCTGAAAGAGTGAAAGGGCAGCCAAAGAACACAGCAGGGACCGTAGGCAGTTTAGAAAGCCAGAGAAGCCAGAAATGAATACTTTTGAAGTCTAAGCAAAGACATTTGTCTTTATAAGGGAAATAAAGCACCTTTAACATGAGAGTAAAAGAGCAGAGTATACCCTTTGTTCAGCCTTTTACAAGCAAGGTTCCTGGCCCAACAGCACAGCATTCCCGCCATGCTACCAGCACTTCATTGTGTGTCTGTGGGGCCGGACATCTGACACACGGTCGGATCAATTAAGTCAGGAGAAAGGCAGTAGCAAATTTGCACTTCCTTGTTCCCAGCCATTTACTCGGGCCTCTCCAGTCTTCCAGTGATGTGCCTATGAGAGATGAGAAGGTTCTGACTGGACAATAATAAGTAGAAACTGGAGGAGTTCAGGGATTATCTTTTAAAACCAAGCCCCAAACGATCATGACAACTATTCTCCTCTGTCTCTTTTTCATGGCCAGCTTCTAAAACTCTACCTCCATTTCCGTTCAGTCTGTTTAGGGTCCTGTGTGTTGTTGTGACTGTAAGAAAACATTTGGACTCAGACACACAAGCAAGTGAGGCTTCTCTCTGTCTCCTTGTTGTGGATTCAGGTGGCCAGAGGAAGAAGTGGGCAGTGCTTCAGGCTCTCCGCTGCTTCAGGCACTGCACTCAGGCTGCACCGAGACCTCCTTGCGTGTTTATTTCTCCTGACTCAAGGCTCCTAGTCATCTTTCTGCTACTACTTTAAGACCAATACTTACTTTGTTACGTCAGCTAAATGACTTAAATATTTACACTTCACTTGGAAAAGAATGCATGGTGAGAGTTTTCCTGCCAGTGATAACAGAGTCTGTACGAAGTGTTTAAGTTGAAAAGGAATTGGTATGGTGAAGGTGAAGGTGAAATTTTACTGTGACACTAGAAAACCCTCTTTGCTTATAAGATCGTTGCATTGTAGATACAGAGGATGCTCTGAATTCACTTAGGTGCCAGTTAAACTTTCAGGTTTATTTTGTTCTGAAATTGATTCTATGCTTATTTTTTCGTCCATATTATCCATTAGATGTCACATAATCTCTCAGCACCTTGAGTTTTGGTTTGTCCTAAAAGTCTGTTTATTTTTATTTAAAGATATTTCTTTCCTATGTAATCTATTTCCTGTTAATAGGGATGGTTTAAATCCTTAACTGTATGAATCATATGGTAAATAGATCTATTCATATAGAATTATTGAATCATTGTTACCAATTTGGCTTAAAATATTGCTGAGGATGAATTTTTTTTTTTTTTTTTTTTGAGACAGGGTCTCACTTTGTAGTTTAGGCTGGCCCCAAGCTCAGCCTCAAACTCACATCACAGCAATCCTCCTGCCTCTGCCTCCCGAGTGCTGGGATGACAGGCGTGAGCCACCACATCCGGCACTGTGGTATGTGGTACTGGTTGTTGCTGGGCATGAGTCTCCACACCCGGTATAGTATGTGGTTACCGGGGAATTGAACCCAGGCCCTTGCACTTGCAAGACAGGCGCCAGAACCACTGAGCTAACTCCCCGGCCCAGGATGAAGATTTTTTAAAGCTTTTAGTTACTAGAGTTATGACTTTAGAACTTAACCATAAACATTTCTCAGGTTACACAACATGGAAAATTTAGGGAAAAGATGACTGGCCAGGATGGGTTCCATATGCCTTCTATGTAAGTGCTGAAAGTGGTGGTTCTCAATTCCAGCATGCACATTTGGACTAAAATGGACTTTCCTAAAAGAAAGTATCCGTTCTTTTAGATTTAGTACTTTGAGAATGG
The DNA here is from genome assembly GCA_004026965.1 of Petromus typicus. Taxonomy (NCBI): domain Eukaryota; kingdom Metazoa; phylum Chordata; class Mammalia; order Rodentia; family Petromuridae; genus Petromus; species Petromus typicus. The sequence goes on along the minus strand of PVIR01014502.1, from coordinate 26,527 downwards.
ATAGTGTTCTCACTCTAGAGTAAGGTTTATGTATTTTTCTTTCCAGAGAGTGAACCAGGCATGGTTTGCAAATACAACCAGTCATCAAGGTCTTCTGACATGTACTTATTATTTTTTTATTATCATGAACTCCAGGTTTCCTACAGGCCCACAGTTCTCTATGGACTGCTATGGAAGAATTATTTTCATTTATTTCCTGGGACAAGATATGGTCAACCTAAACTTGTACCATACCCATTTTTTTCATGAAGTATGTCCCAGGCCAACTACCAGTGGTTTTCAAGATTTTTGATATTTGAAAAAATAAACAAAAATGTAGAATAAGAGCTATGATTGTTATCAAGTTCAGAAAGATATTAATTTCTAATATCTAAATACAAAATTTCTTAGTCTTAAATGACATCCTATGTCAATATAATCAGTTTTCTTCACATAATTTTGATACAAATAACAACAATTTGCATTTTTAAAAGAAATACTTTTACATTATTATTTTTATCCAGAAGTCAACCACTTAAGAATTCACTCTTTTGCCTCAGCCAATATGTATTTTTTAAATTCAAATCTGTATTGGTACATTATGAATGCACATCATTAGCACATTCAACAATGAGAGTTTGTACCAGACAGAATATGATATGACTTAATTCTCATTTTTTCCATTCCTTCACCCACTGTGTGACCCCCACCTGCTATATACATAAGTTTTGTTTCCTTTTTTATTACTATCACATTCTTTTTCCCCTACACCCTATTTCCTTTTAATTATTTTCCATTTCACAGTGTCAACTATATATACTAGAACTCATTTACATCTTCATGTTCTCATACAGAGAAAATACATCTGTGATCTATTTATTTCGTTTATGAGGATATCCTCAAGGGACATCCATTTGAGTATGAATGACTCAGTCTTATCATTTTTAAAGGCAGAATAATACTCCATTCTATAAAAAAAAATCTTCTTTATCCAGTCTCCAGTTGATGGACATTTGGGTTGTTTGCAAGATTTTTCCATCACAAACTAAGCTGCTATAAACATGAGTGCACATATGTCACTATGATATGAATCATTTAATTATTTTGTGTATATAACTAGCAGAGGAATGGCCAAGTCAAATGGGACCTCCAGTCCTAGATTTTTGAGGAATATCCACACTGATCTCAACAGAGGCTGTACGAGTCTACACTCCCACCAACAGTGGAGAAGGGTTTCTTTTTCTCCGCAGCCTCGCCAACTTTGTTGCTGACTAATTCTGAGATGGCATCAATTCTTTGTAGAGGGAGATAAAATCTCAATGTTGTTTTCATCTGCATCTCTTGAATGCCTAGTGATTTGAAGCATTTCTTCATATTCTTTTTAGCTACTCTTACTTCTTCCTCTGAAAAGTGTCTGTTCATTTTACATGCTCATTTTTGAACTGGGTCTTTAAATTTGGGTGGGCTGAGTTTTAAAGCTTCTTATATATTCTAGATAGTAGCCCTTTGTCTGAGAAATAGCTGGTAAAGATTCTTTCCCATATTGTTGGTTGCCTTTTCACTCTGTTGGTTGTTTCCTTTGCTTTGCAGAAGGTTTTTAATATAACAAGATCCCACTTGTTGATTTCTTATGCCAGTTCTCACACTATAGAGGTTTTGTCAAGAAGTCTTTCCCCATGCCAATGTCTCAAATAGCTCTACATAACCTGTTTTGCAACAGGTTTAGTGTTTCTGTTTTAATATTTAGGTCTCTTATCCACTTTGATTTTAGCTTGGTACATAGTGAAAGAGATAGATCTAGCTTTAGTTTTTGGCATGTTATAGCCCAATTTTTTTCAGCACCATTTTTAAAGAGGCTACCTTTCTTCTATTGAGGTTTTTGGCTCCTTTGTCAAAGAGGAGGTGACTCAGTGTATCTGGAGTTGTTTTTGGATTTTTTAATCTATTTCGCTGATCCTCAGGTCTGTAGCTTTGCCAGTACCATGCAGTTTTTGTCACAGTGGCTTTATAGTATAGTTTCAGGTTAGGGATCATAATACCCCCCACCATGTCCTTGTTGCTTAGAATTGCTTTGGCTATTCTAGGTCTTTTGTGGTTCAAGATGGATTTTTGGATTTTTTTTCTTTAAATCTGTGAAATACGCTGTTGGGATTTCAACCAATATGTATTTTTTCATCCCACAAATGGGATTAGAGTAAACTGTAAATATAAATTACTCAATCTCATAATAAACATGCACACATGTATTTACTTATATTAATAACACAGTACAGTAGTAAATATAAAAAACAACACAATCTTTAAGTATGGAGAAGTGCTTTATAAACCCAACATTATCTGATTTACATATTTCCTGGTGTAGGGGTAAAAAGTAGTATAATTTTAACTTTAGATTTATTGGCAATTTTATCCCATTCTTAGTAAGAACAGTGATCTTAGGTCTGAGTGCCCTAGCAGATCATATAAATAACAATATTAGTAATAACACCAATAATAAAGTAGTAACTGACATAAAATGCATACATAGGATGTTTTAAAAATAATTTCAAGTGACTTATAAGTCCTTGGACCAAGATTTAAAAATAAATATTATCCTCATTTTATGGAAGACGAAACAGTCACACAAGTGGAAATGATGTCTTAATGCATTCAGGATGCTGTAACAAAAATACCATAGACTGAGTGGCTTGTAAACAATAGAAATGTGCTTTTCATGATTCTGGGACCTGTCAGTTCAGGAGTATGATGCCACCTGCTTCAGTGTCTGGGTAGACTTTCAGTGTCTGCGAGGACTGTGTGTTTATTCCCAGGCAGCAAGTTCTCATTGCCACCTCACCGGTGAAAGGGTCAAAGGAACTCATGTGAGCCTTTTATAGGATGCTAGCAGACAAGGAATGTATGTGTTGTTTAGGTAGAGACGTCTGCTAGCACATTGCTTGTCTTTCCTTATTTTTCCTCTATGTGATGAAGGCATAGACTAGCAGAAATACATTGGTTCAACCTCAGTGTCTTAACTATGAGTTGCAGAAAGCTCTTGTGAACCTTTTGTGCCAATTAGCAGAAAATGGCTCACAGTTTCGTGCTGTCTGATATCCACAGAAAAAGAGCCTTCTAAGTAGCTGTGTGGCATTTAAAGAAAATTACTGATGATAAATTATGGATATTAACCATTTCTGATGCATATTTTTTCTCTGCCCAAACTGTTGCAACTGTGAGCTCCACCAAATATATAGACTGAATCCCTTTCCCAGGATGATGATTGTAGAAGGGGATGAGACCAGGTCTCGAGGGCAGAAGTCTCAGAGTGAGATTAATGTCCTGGTGTCAGAGGCTGCAGGAAGCTTTTCTACCTCTTCCTCCTGCAGGGGCACAGTGAGAATGATCCACGCAGGCACCGGAAGAGGGCACCCACTGGACTTCCTTTGCAAACATCTCCATCTTGAAGTTGTAGCCTCTAGAACTGTGAAAAATAAAGTGTGGTTGTTTATAAACCCCTCAATCTAAGATTTTTTGTTACAGCAACTCAAACAGACTGAGACAGTGACCATGAGTTGGGATTTTCCTCCCGACATCACCAACCTTTTTTTTTTTTTTTTTTTTGAGACAGGCTCTCGCTTTTGTGGTTCAGGCTGGCCCTGAGCTCAGCCTCAAACTCACATCACAGCAATCCTCCTGCCTCTGCCTCCCAAGTGCTGGGATTACAGGCATGATCCACCACATTCAGCACTGTGGTATGTGGTACTGGTTGCTGCTAGGGTGAGTCTCCACGCCCAGTATTGTATGTGGTGACCGGGATCGAACCCGGGTCCTTGCACTTGCAAGACAGGTGCTGGAACCACTGAGCTAAATCCCTGGCCCTCGCCAACCTTTTAAATCAAGCTCTGAGTCACATAAATTAGCAGCTCAAAACTATTGCCATGACTGGTTTATTTCCAAAGTTCTAAAAATTTCAAAAAATATTGACTTTTCTCTTATTATTTTATTATCTGAAAAGAAAAAGGTTAATCCTGTACTACACTAGAATATAGAAGATGAAATAGAAACTACCAATCACCAGTCTGTATTCTGATTTAAGAAATGTCAAACATACTTCCCTAAGGTATCTGTAATATTAGCAAGAACAATTTGATTTTTAAGATTTAAAAAATTAAGATGTGCTCTATATTAGCATAATATGTTGAATCAGATTATATCAGAATTCTCTACAGTTGAGCTTAAAGTAAGGTAGAGAAGAAAAAATAGCGAAAATTTGAAATAGGATGTAAGTAGACTTTACTCTAAATGTATAACTGGTGTCCATTATCCATTAACAATGCAGCTAAAGGGATAGAATCACATTTCCACAATTATACCCTCAAAAGTGCATAACAAATTACATCGTACCCTCTGTATCTCTCTGTACTTATAAGTGAAACACTTACTTAATGGAATGCATTCACCTTGTTGTCTCAGAGTAGCTTACAAAGACTTAGTGTAGCACGTAGATAAGTAATTGGGCAGCTAGGTGTTACCTCATTGCTGAGCCTGGATGGAACGTTTCTGGATATGTTTTATGATTTGCTGATCTGTGCTGTGAAACCATCAGTGTGTTTGTAGTGGGTGGGTATGACTGGGAGCGGGGAGAGAGAGAGGGAGGGGGAAGGAGGGTCATTCTGTTGGGTGTGCCAGGTTAGCAGGGAGGGGGAGGAAGGTTTGTCATAAAGTTTGAACTAAGATGTTCTTAAAGAGTTCAGTTTTGGGAGCTGGGAATGTAGCACTATGGTAGAGCATGTGCGTAGCGTGTGTGACACTCTGGGTTCAATCCCCAACCCTACAAGGGGAGAGGGTGATTCACTTGTGATCTTTATTTAAAAAAAAAAAGTCATCTGTGATAAATAGGTGCTTCTAGGAAGCAAGTTTTCAGTGATCATACTTTCTTTTTTGTTTGTTTTATATTTCTTCTCAGGGGAAATCTGTCACATCTAAGCGGCTAACCAGCCTTGTTCAGTCTTACTAAAAGGATCGCCTTGTAGCATGGAAATAGACCGGCATCGTGCGTCCACTCTGCAACTCTTTAATGTACCCTGGAGCAGAGGACTGTAGACCAAGATGTTGCATGAACGGAGGACCCGACTTGTTCTCTTTTGTGTGTGCATTAAGGCATCGCCGTGTCCGAAGGACTCTCCGCCATCCCAATGCCTCCATTTCAAACCATTGTCTGCTCTCTTCCTTTTCCTTTCTTCTGCTAAGCTGGATCTGTTGTCTCTTCCTTTTTAACAAGTCCGAGTGAAGTAAAACCTTTTTATTTTCCCTCTCTCTCTTTTAAACCTTCTGCTAGACACTCTGTTCACTGATAATTCAGTCACAAACTGGAAGACTTGTAAAAGAAAAAAAAAACATATATCAATATGTATACATATGGCTTCACATTTATTAAACAATAAATTAGCACAGAAAGTTTCATTTCACCGGTGTTTTCACCATCTGAAACAAGCTCATGTCTTTGTCTCTTGTCTGTACATTCTCGGTTAATGTATCTTGCATTTATTTTTATACCATATTTAAATAAGAAACACCTTTTACTCCAAATGTATTAAAGTTGATCCCTCCTCTGTAAATTTGTGTATGTTTATATTGTTGTTTTATCTTTCATTAAAAGATGCAGAATCTCCTTGCTTCTGTAGCTTTTGTCTTCAGAGCTAAATGCAGGAGAAAATGATGAGAATGCAGTCACAGCTCTAGAGTTGCAAATTAGACTCTCACCCTGAAATCTGGGTTGACGTTGCAACATCTGTGTCTTGGATTCTGCAGCAGCGGTGAGCAACACCCTGGAAGTATTTCATCTGAGACCCAAGCTGGGTCCAAGCAGATCTGTTGTCTCTCATTGAAGAACAACAGAAATGTGTCCATCTACATTTCTCACTATATAAGGAAGGCTTTCTGCCTTGTAATGAATATGTATGTCTGTGTTTTGATAATGAATATTTTGTTAGAATTAGGGGTAGATCTGATTTTGTATCTCCTTAACTGACTTCTTTTCTTTAAATCACAATTCTAAAAAATACCTAAGTTCTGTTTGATGCTTAACTTTCTGGTGGTTACAGTTAGTTTCCTTTGAGGGTAAGATGTTATTTACTGACTTTTAGTGAATATTTACTAAAAATCTGCTGCAATATTATGAACCTCAGATGCACATAAAATCTTCACGTTTTTCATCCTCACACAGTCTTCTAAGATCATTTCTGCAATTTTGAGAACATTGAAGGAGAGGGAGGTTAATTAACTCGTTGAAGTCACACAGCCAAATGGTGAGTTAAGATTATAAGGAAGAAAAAAAATTTATATTTTTTTACCACTCTAGTTTCACCACTTGAACTCTGTAAAAAAAAGACAGATTAACAGGCCAAAATGTGGCTCCATAGAGGAGTGTTTGTCATGCACATGAGAGGCCTGATGCATAAAGCGCTGCATAAAAATGAAAAACAACTTCAAAAATAGATGTACAAAAGAAAAGCATAATCATGGATTTAACAAATATTTTTGATGGGAGACTTCATAAGGAAAGGAAGAGCTAAGCAAAATGGATAAGCTTGGGTGTTTTATACTAGATTCAAAAGAGAGTACAGAGTCATAGGATAGTATGATAGGTCGAGTAGGTAGAGTGAAGGGTGATGTCTTTCTTACTTTTCTCTCACTGCTAAGACAAAATACCTAAGATAGGCTGGCAAAGCTAGCACTGAAGCTACATTCAACTCTACTTAATAAAGACTATTTGGAGGAAAATAATTGATCTATGAATATGGTGTGTAAACAGTGAGCCTTGTGCAAAGATGTCTGGTCATCAGTGACTGTCTTCCCTCAGCTGTCAGTCCTTAGCCATCCTAATTTGCAAATCCAAACAATGGATCCATGCAGCAATGAAGGGCAAGAGAACGGCTAAAGGCAGCTGCAAAGGGAACCTTCCACCAAGCGCTTCCATAGCAGGAACTCCTGTTCAAAAGTTCAGTCGAGTTTCCGGTTTCAAGTACACTGGGCTTTAGAAGGTCCAGGGATTCCATTTAATATGATTTAGACAAGACTCAAATACAAAAATGTAGCATTTCAGGAGAAGCATTAAGAAAAGTGTAGGATTCTTTGCAGATAACTGTGGTCCACTCTCATCAACACTTCTCCACCCATCCTAAAATTGTTTGATGTTTAAGTCATAGAATAAAAACTTCCATTGAATAGAGTAGTTTTAAGGAGTCTTTCACTAACTTAAATGCTATTCTCTAGTGACTCAGAGCTTTTCCACTCACATTGCACAAGTATTTCATTCTCTAAATTGTGCTGACCCTATCATCCCATTTATAGTAGTGTTTTCTATGAGTCTGCAAAAGGAGCTCTTCTTGTATCCAAATAACAACCTTGTCTAAGCCATCTAACAGATGCCAGGAAAGGAAATGAAGGAAAAAACCTTCCTGTATGGTTACAACAAGGGTCTGACTTGATACTGCTACTCAAGACTGTTTTATCCGGTTGAGTTCTCACTTTTCTTTATATGAGGGTTTATAAATGCTTTTGACATGTATATTTGAGAAACAATAAATAATTTTGGAGAGGCAAATCTTGGCTGCCAGAAGCTTCTATTCCATTTACTTTAATGAACATATTTACTATTTCTGCACACAGATACATATTTGAAAGGGCATAGTGGATTTTGAGTAGTTTTAATGCTGCCTGTGAATACTACTTACGTATTCCAGTGGCTCTGTACAACATCAGTGGAGGAGAACCAGAGGTACCAATCCTCGTCCCTAAACCATATGAAGAAATACTGAGTGACAGTGAAGAGTTTAGGAAATGTAAAAGATGGAAAGGGAAATAGATTCATGTGTCACACAAGTGTTACTTACCTTTGTTGTATGACAAAACACTTGCATCTCTTTATTGAGAGTTCCATACCCTAGAATGCACCTAATAAATGTATCAAACATAAAATGTTGTTGTCCAAAAACTGCATTCAAACAAAATTTGCATATACTGTTAGATGTTCAGGAACATTTCCCTGGAGCTACAATGTAATGTGTTTATAACTTCATTTTCACAAAGGTCATTGATGATTGCTGCCTGAATAGACAAGAATACATCTTGATTAATAAACTGATTCATAAATCTGAATGGTTTTATTAGGTTATAGGACCTTACTCATTTCACACTTATTTGGAAATCCAATAAATTGGGCATATGTAATATCTTTTTAAATTTAATAATATCTAACTCCAGTACTGGTTGAAAGGATTAGGCTAATGCACATAAATCAGCAAATATGATGTTTGGTACATAACTGATGTACCAAGAAATAATGTTTACCTTACTCTCATCTCTTTTCTTTTTCTTTGAAAGGTCATTATTGTGAAAAAAAATTAAAGTCGCATTCAAAATCCACATCCTAGCTGGCACGGAAACAGTGATGAAATTCAGGAGGCCAAAAGTGAGCAAAGAATCAAGGTATCAGAGACTGTGGGAGATTCCAGGAGTGATGCCAGGTGGGATGGTGGGCTGGGAATCAATCAGGATGTCAGTAAAGCATCAGACTGAAGGGTGGTCCTGGACCAGATCAGGAGTCTGTGTCCTGTGGAAGTGGATTCAGAATGCTAATGCTCCTGAAATAGAAGCAGGAACTTTTCCAAAGGCATCTGTAGCCTGACTGGTGTGTGGTATCAGAACTTAGACAACGTGAGAGTAGAGGGTAGTGAGCAGTCATGTGACGGGTAAAATCAGCTGTTTTGGGCAGCTTCCTATTGCTGTGACAGAATACCTGTGGTAAACAGTTAATGAAAATAAATGGCTTATTCTGGTTCAGAGTTGCATAGATTTTCTCCCATGGACTCTTGGCCCTGTTGCACTATGGGGCACAGTACATCACAGCAAAGGAGGCCTGTTTATCTTATGATGGCCAAGAGGTAAAGAGGGGTGAAAGGACCAGGGTCCCCATATCTCTTTCCAGGGCCTCTCCCATTGTCCTGACAAACTTCCACCGGGATATCCTCTCTAGAGGATCCATCTTGTCCCAGCCGCACCATAAGCTAACAAAGCCTTTAACACATTGGCTTTGAGAAACATCTGAGATCCCAACTCAATGCATCCTACCTATCGCTCCCAGTTTGTGGTGTTCAAACTGTGTAGCACAGATCTCACTTCAGTGACAGCAGACACTGAAACTGAGAAGTAAAAATTTACAGGCCAAAACTTTAACTGAGAAATAAAATAAGAATGTTCTCTAGTCTTTTGCTGAATCACCTCTAGAAAAGCTACAGCTGAAAAGGACACAGAGTTGATGGAGATCAGGCCATTAAGACAAGAGTGGGATGAACTTTTATGGAATCTCTGGAACAGGCTATAGGCTGGTGGTTTCCCACTGGGTCATGAGTATGGCAGGTTGTTTTTGAGACTTTTTTATCGTGTTTAATGGGATCTCTTCCTACTGTAAAATAGAGATAAATGTGATTTTCATCTTTGGGGACATTGTGAGCCTCTCCGGCTGTTATGGTGCATTTGGACTTGATATAACTTGAGAAGGGAATGAGCAGTGCATTTTATACCTTGTTAACAGATATGACGGGAGAGGGATATATTTTAACCTTCAGTGGGTTAGGAATCATAGTCCCATTTCTTCTCTCATGAAGCTACTTTACCTGTTTCCTAAAAGTATTTTTGTCTGGAGCCAGATAACAAGAACATCTCTGTCCCAGCATATACATTTCCAGAAGTCTCCTTGAGCTCACCAGGAGAGGGTGTTACTGGGTTTAGATGTGGTCTGTAGGTTTTATCCATCTGAACATAAAATTGGTCAAGACAAGCCCAGCAGACATCAGAGTTGTTTTACATCTGCTACAAGTAGGAAAATACACAGGCTCTGCTGAGCAAGTTTGGACCAAGGAAATTAGAAGTATACAACATGTGAGCATACTGCTGTGAAAGAGCATAGCCCCAAGCCAGGAGAGACTGCCTTTTTTTGCATCTCCCTCCCTCTTCCTGCTGATATCAGATCAAGGCCATTCTGTCAACAGCTTGTTTGAGTTGTAGTAAAAAGTCCAAAGCAAGGCTTGGGAACTGCTCTGTGCATGTGTCCTGGAACTGCATTAATGTGCAACCCCACCAATGGGGTCCATGGGCTCCTTTGACACCACATTTTCTCGTCTCTGATAGCAGTCATTCCAACAGGTGTGTGGTGATGTCTGTCATGGCTATAATTGACATTTCCCTGGTGCTTCATGATATTGAGAATTTTTTTTCATGTATCTATTGGGCTTGATCTGAGCAATATCATTTCAAGTGCCTTGCTTAATCTTTTAATTACTTGGTTTTTGTTTTGTTTTTTGTTATCAAGTTGTTTGATTTTCTCATACAGTTTGGATATTACTACATCACCAGATACATGACCAGAAAATATTTTATTCTATTCCATAGGTTATTTCTTCACTCTGTTGCTTATGTTTTTGGCTTTACAGGAGCTTTTTCAGTTTGACGTTAATCTTATTTGTTTAGTTTGTTTTCTGTACTTCTTAGGTACAGAGATAAAAAAAATTTTCAAATCTTATGATTTTCAAAGATGAAAAAAATATTGTGGAGTTTTCCCCCTGTGTTTTCCTTTAGTAGTATTAGCTTTTCAGTTCTTAGGTTTAATGCTTAAGTTTTTAATTCATTTTGAGTTGATTTTCATCACTAATATAAGGTTTAACTTTATTCTTCTGCATATGACTATCTAGATTTCCCAACATATTCATTAGCATACCTTTATTTTGTCCATTGTCTGTTGTTGGTGTTTTTATGAAAATTCACTTTCTACTAGATGTATCCATTTCTTTCTGAGCCTTCCATTTTCTCCACCAGGCTTTATGTCTGTTTCTACACTACCACCATGCTATTTTGATTGCTACAATTTAAAGTAGATTTTGAGAGTAGGCTATTTTTCAGGAATTCTACTTTCAATCTCTGATTGAAGTACATATAGGTAAGGAGATATGCAAATGTGTATATTGTGGCATTCTGTATGATAGAAAATAAGGGAAGGGAACAAAATAAATCTGGGTATTATTAAATAAATGAAATTAACAGTATAAGTTGTCACTACATAGTTATAGCGATGTACTATATCTCTGTATATAGTTAGTTCAAAAATAATATTGAGTAAAAAATAAATTGTTAAATAACATGTATAATTTGTCAACTAACAAAATCTCTGAAAAACTATATTTTGTGTGTATATGAGTACATAGAAGTAAAAGTACAAAAATAACACTGATGATAGTGATTCTCTCTGTTTGGAGGTTGGATCGACATTACCATTAATGAATAGCATAACACTGGGTTCCAGAAACACATCGCTTATTTTTTACTGTAAATTTTTACTTTAACATAATAGTGGTTGGTTTTGCATCTCAGTACCTTTGTCTGAGGGATATGGGAAGCAATATTTGTGTTGATCCACTTCATATGATGAAAGGCAGGGTGTGTGCATATGTGCAAAAATATCAAAGTGGGATTTTCACTCATGTAATGCTCCATCTAATAGGTTTTATGTATGTTTATCTGAGCATCGTAGAGATTGTAATACATTCACATTACTCTAGAATTTGTTTGTTAAAGTTTTCTTTTGGTTCTTCTGGTAGAAATAGCCCAATTTAGTACAATGGCACATGAAAAATTAGATTTGTAAGTTTTGGAAGAGGTCAAAACCAAATAATCAGATTATTTATGCATGGATGATGAAGATGATCCATTTTCATAACAGAAGAGGTTGGGTGGTGTGGGTGGATGACGATGATAATGACGACGATGACAATGATTTTGATATTGGTCATGTGAGTCAAAGTTCCTGGGATAGTGAAATGGAGCAAGAATTGACTGATACAGACAGGGAATAAAGATCTCCTTGATTCAGATGATGAAGAAAACAGCAATATAAGTACATATTTGACTAATCAAGATGTTGCAAAATGGGTTACACTATCAAGTGGAAAGATCCAATGTTAGAACAAGGGCCAAAAATGAAATGAGGGTCTTGGACAGGATGCCAGCACTGCCATTCAATGTTAAAAATTATAATAGATGACTGGGGCCGAGAATTTAGCTCAGTGGTTCCGGCGCCTGTCTTGCAAATGCAAAGATGTGGTTTTGATCCCTGGTAACCACATACAATAATGGGCATGGAGACTCACGGCCAGCAGCAACCAGTACCACATACCACAGTGCCGGGCGTGGTGGCTCACGCCTGTAATCCCAGCTCTCGGGAGGCAGAGGCAGGAGGATTGCTGTGATGTGAGTTTGAGGCTGAGCTCAGGGCCAGCCTGAACTACAAAGTGAGACCCTGTCTCAAAAAGGAAAAAAAAAATTATAATAGATGAAATGCTACAAGATGTAAACTATGCAAAGGATTAAATGCAAGTAAAACATTCTGTATGCTTCAATAGTCATATTCAAAACTATTTATTATGACACCTCACTAGCTGAAATGAAAGCATTCATAGATCTCCTGTACTTAGCAGGAACTCCTCATGGTAATTATTGGGAATGTAAAAGACTTATGGAAATGATGGGTCAAAATAAGGCATAAAAATTTATGCCCTCCTAAATCCAAAGGTGTATTATGCTTTCAATTTAGAAATTTATCCTGGAACTCATCCTTCAGGTCCTTATTCCTAAAAAAATAATCTGAATTATGTTGTGAATAGATTATTGCTCCCATCTCCCATACTAATCAGAATGTGACATTCCACAGTTGGTTTACCACTTTTCAATATCACATTTGTTAACAGCACAAATTGACCTGCATAGGAACTATGTACAGGAACAAAGCAGAAATTCCAAAGGAAATATTGCAGTTTCAAAACAGAGAATTCTATAGTACAATCTTTGGATTTCAGAAAAGTTTATGTTGGCCTCATATGTGGCAAAGAAAAACAAACTAGTACTGTTGATGCCAACATTGCACCATGATAGAAATACTAAAAGGGAAACTCAAAAAAATTGAAGCCTGAGATAGAAACCTACAACAAAACCCAATGCAGAGTAGATGTTGTTGTTGAGTTATACAGCAACTGGGATGTCACTCAAAAGACCAAAGCATTGACCAATGCTTGTGTATTACTCAATCCTAAACAGGCACAGCATAACTAGTTTGATAATTTACAAAGAAAATAAGAAGTACAAAATAACATGGAGACATTTTTCTTAGATGATTGAGACTGGAACTGAAGAGATCTCATTTATAGCATAGCAGAGGAAAAACAAAATGTTTCTGTCCAGGAAACTACACAAAAAAATTGTGGCGCACACTGCTGAAGTGACAGGTGAGCAGGCAGGCCCAGTGTCACAAAAAAACCTTCTACAACAACAGAAAGATCCAAGAGATGTCACCCCTGTTCTACAGGAAAGAGCAAGAAAGCAAAACATACATGCTATCAGTGTAAGCAATACTCATATATGGAACATGCTGTTGTCAGGTGTGAAAACTGCCTTGGTTGTGGCAATTGAAGCAAGGATTAGTTTTTGTTGTAGAGTTCTATTGGTATTTTCACTGTGGTAGACACACACAGGTTTTTATTGCTGATAATATCTCTTAGGTTTTGTATACAAGTACACAACTGATATGAAAACATCAATGATAAATCGTCTTCAGTAAGCAAGGTGCATTGAAATATAGATTGACCTCTAGGACTTCAGCTCAGAGTCATCTGGGGGCCCTTTTCAGTCTTTTGGTTTTTTTCTCTGAAATTTGAAAGACTAAGCCCTAAATTCAGAGTACTTTGATTATACTGAATTTAAAAAAAAGTGTACCAAACATGAAAAAATCCAGATTAGTATGCTTAGAGTTGTGCTGTAACTGACATAGCACAGGAGAAATAGTAGACAAGGAAATCATAACTCAAAACTGTAAATTTAAGAAGGCTGCAACTTCACACCCAGTTGAAGTCACCCAGTGTGCTCCATATTAGCATTTGTTTAGTTAAATCTCGGCTCTTTTCCTTCCAGACTCCTAACACCAAAAGTCCCTCAGGAATACTTACAGTCCTCTGACTTGGCTGGAGAAAGTAAAAAGCAGGAATCTGCCCCTAAGATAAAGAAATATGTTGAGAGAATCCAAAGAATGTTTAGATTACTTAGCTAAAAAACAAAACAAAACAAAAAAGAAGGCAGGGAAGAAGAAAGAGGAGAAGGAAAAGGACAGAGGAAGAAGAAAGAAATGAGGAGATGAGAGAAAGAAGAAGAAGGGGGGAGGTGATAAGAGGAGAATGAAAGGAAGAAGAGAAGAAGGAGGGGAGGAGATCTGGGCTTCTTCCTGTAACACAGATCAGTACCCTTCTAGGGGGTGGGCCACATTTCCCTAGGGTTTCCATGCCTTCAAGAAAATGAGAAATGTTCCCAGTTCTGGGAAATAGTGTACGTCTCTCTCAAGGGTTTACACTCAATCTTTTGGAGTGAATACTGAAATTTCGGTTTCTCAAGCCTCTCACTGGCACATCCTGAAAAATTTTACACCCAGAGTCAGCAAACTTGCAGACTGTGCTGACTCCCGTGCTGTGGGTGAGGTGGGTTAAGTTCTTATCTCAGCGTTGGGAGCCTGCTCAGAGCCACTCTGATGACACAATGTCTGCAGTCACTGCATGTGACCTGTATGTCTGAGTGCTATTCGTTTATCTTAATTTCAATTTGAAATTTCTTTCTTTAAAATTAATACATGTTTGAAGTACATAATGTTTACATTCCAAGAGCACAATTAGTACATGGTACAAAACATATCTTAATTCCTTTTTTACCCCTTTTCCTCCCCTTCCCTCATGCTTCTATCTCTTAATCTCTCCAATTTCAGAAAAATCTATCTCCATACCTCCTATTGTCTTTTGTTTACCTCTTTATCATTTAGCATTTCTCAAATTCCTCTTTATCATTTAGCATTTCTCAAATTAAATAAACTGTGTGATATTTAAGTATGAGTATCTGGTTTATTTCATTTTATAGTCTCAAGATGCATCCATTTACCTATAAATGACTCAAGTTTATCTTTGTTTATGGAAGTGTAATACTCCATTTTTTCCTGTCATCTGTTAATGAATTTATACCATAAAAGCAGTGAACTACAGATCCTTCTCAGCAAATAAGGAACGGGAAACATCTGACACACTTACCTATTTTAAATGTGAATAGGTAATAGCTAAGTAATGAGGTGAACTGAGCAGAGAGACTTAAACACATGATACTTGCTGGGAGAACATGTGCCAGAGAGCATTGATCTTTCAAAGGCATTGATTTTGCTAGAGCAGAAATCTTGGAGAGCGATATGTGTTCTTTTTGTATTTAATTTACATCTCATTTTCTTTCTGTATCTCTCATCCATGCCTACCACCTATTTGACTAATTTGAACTCAGAAAATAGAGATCATTAAGTGTCTAATGGTATGAATTGCTGCACATTAAACAAAAATGGATTGGACTTCACCACGTTGCTAATTATGAAATGATGTCAAGGTTCGAGACTCTTGGATCCATGTCCCCTCTCTCAGGATGACTGAAATTGGCACAGGGCACCATCTGTCCTCAGAGAAACAGCCCTAACCTGGGCTCCTGGGCTGAAATCTTTGCAGAAGTTTCTCTGCGGCTTGGAGGTGAAGCAAGTACCACAGGGAAGGTCCTCAGGACTTCAAGGGAAAGAGAAGTGCTGTCTGTACTGAATCCAGTGTTTTCTTCTATGCCTACACATGAGGGGCTCATAATTTCTTTTTATCATCATTGTAATTATATAGATTTATGAGGCTCAGTGTAGACTGACACATGCATACAACATATATTGATCAAATCAAAGTAGTTAATTTTCTTTAAGTACTTTTTAGAAACTTTTATTAACAATCATACATATTTATGGGGCATGGTGTAAGAGTTTAATTCATATACACATATATAATATTTACTAATCAAATTATGGAAATAATTGTTTATATTTCCTTATCATTACTTTGTGTTTAGAGCTTTTGAACTCTTCTGTAGTCATTACATTTTTTTCTGTAGAATATTAGAGATTATTACTTCTATATAATCATGTTTGAATATTTATCATCCCACGTCCCAATACTTCCATGTCCCAGAATGGCACAATTTCAAAACTTTGTGACATGACTTTCTGACTGGCACATTAAAACATGTTCTAATAATTTTTTTAAAAAATAACAACTAGATTTTTCTGTGCTACAAACTCTCCCACAGTGGTCTCCACACAGGAAAGAGTAATTTTTCTCTGCTGAGTTCTAGAAAAACATAGGTATCTTTGTATAGATGCAAATAAAAAGCATATGTGTCTATTAAGAAGTAATGGCTATTAACTAGAAAATAGCCTCTATGAATGTTCTGAGTCAGAACTTGCAGAGGAATGATAGGAACACAAAGTCTAGATAAAAGAAAGACATTAGAAGTTCTAACCCAGACCATGGGATTGAACTACTTGAGCAAGTCTGTTAAAAAAAGTCAAGTCTTCAGCTTAGATGCGGAGCATTTATTTCAGCCGAGCTTTAAAATCTCAAATTGCTTCCCATAACCACTTACTGATAGAAGAGAAATAATGAATAATGTGTTCCTTGTGAGGAACTGTGCCCAGAAGAGTTATAACATGTGGGTAGGAAACAGAGGAAGGGGAATCTGGTCCTTGCTCTTAAGCCAAGGTAATGTTTGCCAACACTTCCAGTCTCTTTGTTTACCCTGATGCTCTTTCTAGAAGATGAAAGAAGGCTAATGAGTCCTTTCTGATTCAGTGATCCACATTTTTGGACTAATAGAATCTACCAAAGAAGCTACTGCGTAGAACCTGGTGTTATGCACCTATAATTCCCTCACTCTGGGAGGCTCAGGAAAGCTCTCACTCTGGAAGGTGGAGGCAGGAGGATCATAAATTAAATTCAGTAAATTACTAGAGAGTTCCAAAATGGGGGGCTAGGGTTGTAACTCAATGCAAAGGCCTAGAGAACAAAGGTTCAATCCCCAGAGAAAACAAACAAACACCATTTATATGGATTGGGGTAAGTTTAGCAAGATTTTAAGTTGAAACATTTGTACATAAAATAGTATTGGAAGTACTTCCAGAATAGTAAAGACCTCAAAACTTCTGACCTTCCATTAACAACAAAAACCGCTAGCCAACATTATCAAAATCATTTTTCCTTAGAACTCTGGAAGCTAACCAGAGGCTTGCAACAACTGGGAGAACATTGGTGCCAACTGCATGTTGGTGAGAACAGTGTGCATGTGGCATCTTTGTTAGGTCCTGAAATCTTTTCACCACGAAACAGAACTCAACTCACATGTAATCACAAACGTGCTTTATTAACACAGCGTGCGTAAGTCTACTGAACTAGTCAGAGAGACCCCAATGGCAGAGGCTGTATCTCTTTTATTGTAGTGCACTAACAAGTTAAGCCTACATTAGTACATCAGGCCACTTGGTTTTACAAAGAACTAAGGTTAGCATGACCTTCTCTCTCAGACCTTCTCTCTCAGAACAGACTAAACACAGTAAATCAACATGTCTTTCGAGAATTAACTGAGCTTTGCTTTTTATCTTTTCTCCTAGCATAGTTTGTACAAAATGGAGTTAGTTTGGTTCCTTCAATTTTGATTTACCCTTTTCCCATCTCCCTATTGCCAACTCTACGGTACCCTTGAAATCCACATGTCTCATAATTACAGTGAAAAGCAACAGGCTCAAAGCAACTGGATGGCCTGGAGTGGGTTTGGTGCATCGCAACAGTCTAACAGCAAAAGAAATGTCACTTGGATGTCTGGTAGCTCCCAGAGAGTTTCTATTTTCAAAGCATCTATTTACACTTTTTCTAATGCTGTGCTGGGGACAGAATTCAAGGGCTAGGGCCTCTCTTGTGCTTGATAAACACTCTGCCATTGAGCCAAATCCCCAGCCTGTATCTTCTCATTTGATTTACTCAGTCTGTTTGTGAGAGTGGTCCAGTTGTTTTGGTGTTTAATAAAAACAATTAGTAGAAATTGCTTAACATCACAGTGGCCTGAGGTGATGATACCAGTGAGGACTTAAATGAGCTCAACAAGAATAAACATAAAAAATAAGATTGCTCTCAGAGGCTTTTGAAAGATGTAGAATTCTGAGTAATGTACAAGAACATACGTAGGTACATGGCTTGCTATGTGCCAAGAAAACCAATAATCCTTGCTCATCTCTCACTGATCATGAACCTGTGAGACTGAAAAGTGAAGGGGAAGGCAAAATTAAAAACATCAAACCAAGCCCATCACACACATACATAGCTGCCCAGCAAACACTTGGAAGTATATCAGTTCAAGGCATTTTCTATGGCCTAAGTAAGTGTCCCCTAAACCGGGTCTCTACCTTGAGACACTATCAAGAGGAACCTTAAGGGGGATCCTGGAAAGAAGAAGTTAGACCCTCAAAACACACCCTCCAGGAAACATGAATACTGTGGGCCTTTCCTTCACTTCCTTCCCAGTTGCCATGAACAGCTTCCTCCATCAAATGCTCCTACCATGATGTACTGTCCTCCAGAACAGCAGAGCCGATCAGCCATGGCTATACATTCTGAGTGCTGCCTGAGCTCTTCTCTTACAATGAGGGGAAGCTCACTAACACTGTATGTAAAGAATTCTGTCCTTTAGCTGACCATTAAATTTACAGCTCAGAGACATTAGTAGCTAAGCCAAAAAATACAGAATTAAGTCCAGAAAGTCATGCAACAAATAGGACCATAGCAAGAACAAATAACAGAAAATGGTGAGGAAGCCAGTGGACTGAATCTGATTTCCTGGGTTGTAATATAGTACTCAGAATAGTCTGTTTTCATCCAAAAATAACAAGACATACACACAGACAAGAACATGTGACCTGTACACAGGGAACAAGATCAAAATCAAGAGAAACTGTCCCTGAAGAAGCCCAGATGCTGAATTTACTAAGCAAAGTCTTAAAGAACCTAACCTATTATGAATGTGGCAATGAACTAAAGGAAATCATGTCTAAAGAATTAAAGGAAAATATGAGAATAATATTTCATCAAATAGAGAATGAAATACCCTAAATAGGCAAATAGAGAGAAAAATTAGATTAGTGGTTGCCAAGGGTGAAAGGAGCATGAGAATGTGGAATGGATTTCCTGGGTAACATAAAAATTTTCAGTTAGACAGTGGGAATGATTATGTAATTCCATGAATATATGCTATATATTGAATCATTATGTTAGAGAAAAATGGCATGATATGTACATTATAAGGTTATGAGAAAAATCAATTATCTTTCTCTAAAGCAATGATCAGAAATTGAACTTTTAAAAATCTATATTGGCATAAAAAATAAAATATGAGAAAAATTAATAAAATATCGGAAAGATCCATACCATTAATGAAGTTAAGGAAGGAAGACTTAATTTAATAGTGAGATATCCAATTTGTCAGTTAGAAGAAATAGATTCAGATATGTTGACAACTGACTTTTAACAAAAATGCAAAAGTATTTCAATGGAGATGTGATGATCTTTTCAGCAAAAAATTCTGGAACCATCAGATATCCGTGTATAAAAATACCCAAAAAGAAAATAAACAAATAAAATTAAATCTCAATTTTATTTGAGCTTTATTTAATTGCTGTGCTCCTAGCAATAATTAACTTACAAGGGTCCAAGACCTAGCTATAACACACACACAATAAAACTTACAGAGTTTTAAGCACAGAAGAAAATATTGGTAGCCTTCATTTAGGCAAACATTCCTTAAATATGGCACCCAAAACATGAAGAATAATAGAACAAATTAATACATTGAATTTGGTCAAAATTTTAAAGTTCTGCTCTTAAAAAACACTGTTAAGAGAATAAAAATATAACTCTCTGTGTGGCAGGCAACATTTGCTTTGTTACCTACTTGATAAAGCTACTCTCCCTGCTAGCAATTGCTAAAAGCTAGAAGAGGAAGTCAGATGTGTCTGCTCCAAAACTGAGCCACATCTCCAGTCCTTTATCCACTTTTTATTTTGAGATAGCACCTCACTAAGTTGCCCTGATTGGGTTCACTACTGATTTTCCTGCCTCAGATAGTCAGGCTGTTTGGAGTACAGATGGCTGCTGTCAGGCCCACCCACTCTCCCTAACTCTTTCCTAGATCATGTTATGCTTTAAGGCCGTCATCTCTTTCCTTTGCAGGAGATGTTCCCAGGGCTGTGAACTAACGAGAACACTACAGTGCCTAAGTGAAGGCCGCGCTGTGAGCCATCCCCCCAGAGCCAAATCCTAACCAGCCCTCCCTGATTCCAGACCCACTGACAGCTTCAGCGTCAGAGCTTAGAGAGCTAAAATAGAACAGTTATTGGCTTAAAAAAGAAAACCAGTCGTAGATGTTCTGTTATCCACACAGCCTCTTGTCGGTGTCACTGCTGTCATGCCGTCAGATCACTCTCCCAGCCTGGTCCCCACCTCACCATCCTATTTCCGTAGTGCTTTGTAGTTGTCCTTCCTTCTCAGTGTAACCTGGATCCGTGCACCCAGACACACATGCATCCGCGGCTCTGTGACATGACTGAAGAGACAGCAATCTGTTTTTGAAATTTTATCTTTGCATAAGTCAAATTATACCAAAATGAATCACAAACAAGGAAAGTCAGGGTAAAATTGATCCATATATGGACACATTCTAAATACATGGAAATGTGAAATTCATTGAGTGTTATCAGGGTTACTGAAAACTTCCTTAAAATAAAGAAAAAAATAAAAGTATTTTCCAGCTCCTACGAGTGACAGGATAATACCTTTCTAACTGTTTACCAAGCCTGACATCTAGTGGCCAATTAACATTTAAAACTTAGCTAAAGGAGATAAACTTACCCTTGTTCAAGTTCACTCAGTGGAAAAGGCAACATTGTCCTGTACCACTGATTGTAACGTTCAGTGAGACCAGGTTAAAAGGTGAAGAAGAAATTATGGAAGTTACTCAGACATATGTGGTGCTTGTCTATGAGGGATTGAGTTCACTGACTTTGGCACCAGAGATGGAAATTCCAAGCATTCACTTCACAAGGAAAAGAGGGATTAGAAAACCACCGATCATGGGTGGTCCATGTTTGTTAACTACAATCACAATGATGTCTATGTGACATGGTATTATATGATGAATCTTCTGAAGAATGCTTCAAGCTTTGCTGTACTCCTAGCAACTTCTAAAGATAAATATTATAATATTCATTTCATACATGAAACAGACGCTAAATTGCCAAATTCCTAAAAACAAAAGTCAGAAGAGCCAAGTCACTGCCCTAGTCTTATACTTTCCAAATAGGATAAAATAGCCCACCATATTGTCTCAGTTAGCAACTTTCTCTCCTTGGATGGATAAATGAATATGAAGTCATCAATCTACAAATTAAAAAGATTATTTTGAAAGCTCAAATGCAGATATCTTGAGTGTGTGTGTGTGCTATCCACTGCATGTGTGAATTATATCAGACTTCTGTGTGATTATATCAGACTTTCTTTGGCTCTATTTTGATTTTGTTTGTTTTCTCTTTTAAAACATCATAATTCCCAATGAAGACTATATTAGAATAGAAAGGGCATCAGAGAAGTCTGTGTTCCCTTGTTATCCCTTTTTGTTCTGATCACAGAGCAGATTCTAGGAGTGATAGCTAGCCCGTCAGGTGAAGTATTGCCATCTTTTCCCCTTGCATTCTATGTCAGTTCCCATATTCTGTGGTTCCCAGTAGGAGAGATCTATATGTATGTTTTCAACTTAGGCCCAGCCCTTAGATATTCCATGACCTACTCTAAGATTTTAAATTTACAGACCATACAGTTTGTGAAATAACTATGACTGGACTTAAACTGCTTTGTAAGCAGGCTATTTTTAGTTACCTGAATAACCTATGGCTTTATTCAAATTGCAGTTCATATTTTCTAGAAAAATTCTTCTGAATCTCAAGGTGTTCAGGAACCTTTGCATACTGAAAGAATGAACCAAAAGCAGGAAGACTCATGACAAGGCTTTACTAGAAGTGAAAGCTGCCTGTTGTCTAAAACAATGAAGAGAGACAGGGAGAGACACAGAGAATTGGGAAGTGAAGCAGTAGGCAGAGCATCATGGTGAAACAGGGTTGGCTTTGCTAGAACTCCTGAAGACATTGGCATAGGGAAAGACATCATGAACAAAACCTCTGCAGCAGGAGTACTAGCAGAAGAAATCAACAGCTGGGATTGTGTTTAAAAGCTTCTGCACTGGGGCTGGGGATTTAGCTCAGTGGTTCCAGTGCCTGTCTTGCAAGAACAAGGGCCTGGGTTCGATCTCCCAGTAACCACACATAATACTGGGTGTGGAGACTCATGCCCACCAGCAATCAGAACCATATACCACAGTGCAGGGCGTGGTGGCTCCTGCCTGTAATCCCAGCACTCGGGAGGCAGAGGCAGGAGGATTGATGAGATGTGAGTTGGAGGCTGAGCTCAGGGCCAGCCTGAACTACATTGCAAGACCCTATCTAAACTAAATAAATAAATAAATAAATAAATAAACAAACAAACAAACAAACAAATAAATAAAGCTTCTGCACAGCAAGAGAAACCACCAGCAGAGTGAAAAGACAGCTAATACTATGGGAAAAAATTTTACCATCTGTTTTTTAGACAGAGGGCTGACTATCTAGAGTATATAAAGAGCTTAAAAAATACCCCCCCCAATTTAAAGACCCAATTCAAATATGGGCATCTGATAAGAACAGACACTTTGCAAAGGAAAAAGTAAAAGAAGCTGAGAAAAGTATGAAGAGATGCTCAGCATGGCTAGTCATTTGAGAGATGCAGATGAAAACAGCACTGAGGTTCCGTTTCACTCCACAAAGAATGACTGCTATTGGAAAATTAACCAGCAACAGATGCCAGTGAGGCTGTGGAGAAAGGAACCCTTCTCCATTGTTGCTGGGAATGTCAACTGGTGCAACCACTATCAAGATCGTTGTAGAGATTCCTCAAAAAACTAGTATTAGAGGTCACATTTGACCTGCTATTCTCCTGTTAGGTTTATACATGAAAGAATTAAAAGACTCATATCACAGGGACATATGTGCACCCGTGTTTGTAGCAGCTCAGTTTGTGATAACTAAATCTTGGAAACAATCCAAATGCCTAACAACTGGTGACTGGATAAAAAAGATGTGAGATTTTTTTCTAAAATGGAATCTTATTCAGCCATAAAAAATGATAAGTTTGAGTCATTTATACTCAAATTGACATACGTACATTGAGGACATACTCATACATGAAATAAATAGGTCACAGATGTGTAAATACCATATATTTTCTCTGGTATGAGGAACTAAACATATAAATGAGTTCTAAAATGCAGAACAGATAGTATGAAATGGAAAATACTCAAAAGGAAAAGGGGTTAAGGGTAAGTAAGGAAGGGAAAGAAAACATTTGATAGTTAAAAAAGGAAATCAGGTTTATGGGGGTCAGAAGTTATAGATTGGGCAGGGGAATGGGAAAAAATGAGAATTAAGTCATGTCATGTACTGGTACAAATTCTCAATGTTGATTGTGATCATGATGTGTATATAAAATGTACCAATAAAATCAATTAAATTTTTTTAATGTTACCATCTTTACAAAGTGGGGGTATGTGCTGAGTGCTCTATCAGTTATAGCCGTTATTATAATGCTCATGAGGAAATAATGAGTGAGTGGTTTTGACAGATGAGAAAGTATCTTCTAGTGATCTGTAGAAGCATCCTTGATTAACTCAGCAGAAAAATGGTGGTGGAAAAAAGAGAAAGTCGTCACAGGTCCAGCCACACAGCCACACCTCCTTGACGTGGGGTTGTCTTGGGATGCCAGAAATAACTACCCTGTGTGGAGATGAGTGGAAGTTGACAGACCAGAAATGAAACTTGAATTTCTTATTGACTTTGCTTTTAAGAAAAGTAGAATCTTTTCTCCCCTTGCCCTGCACATCATAAGTGAAGATAAAATTATGTGAGTGAAGAATCAATATTCACAAGGGTACAAGTTTCTATACAGTGAGAAAATATTCTTTCTTAAATTCCATTTCCCTTGAAGATAGTGGTTTCCATTAAGTAGGGTGGAAAACTTGAGGAATTTAAACTTCTATAAATAAAACTTCTAAAAGAAAATAAA
The DNA here is from genome assembly GCA_004026965.1 of Petromus typicus. Taxonomy (NCBI): domain Eukaryota; kingdom Metazoa; phylum Chordata; class Mammalia; order Rodentia; family Petromuridae; genus Petromus; species Petromus typicus. The sequence continues at coordinate 2,387 of PVIR01014502.1, read as the reverse complement.
AGTATGCATTTCAGTTTAATTAAACATTAGTAGATTCTTTTTTGCAAAAACAGATTTGATAGTTAATCTAATTGGCTATTAAGTGTATTCTTTTTATAAAGACCATTTTATGATACTTCATTTCCAAGATTTGGAAGAGAAACATAAATAATATTTAATCCTTAGCAGAAGTAAGCTAGCATATTTTTACTTGAGAGCAAACACTTAGAAAAATTCACAGGCATTCAAAAACTCAAGTCTCAGAGAGTCTGACACGTGTCTGTTTTCTGATGGGTATGATGAAAAGAAAGACGACCTGCTATCAAATTTAGAAGATACGGTGAAACAGTCAGCTTTCCCTTCAGAACAGAAGAACAGTTGGGGAGAACTGGGGGTGGAATAATGATGTCATATTAACAATAAGAAAGAAAAACAGATCCTCTTGTGAAAGATGCTGTCACCAGTCACAAGCATGTTTTTGCAAATGGCTGAGTCTTGTGATGGAGATTTCCAAATGCAACAATAGATATACTCAAATCTCCAACAGTTGCCTGCGGTAAAAAAGAAGGATTACTGACACTTGGTGAGGGACCTGCGCGTGCTTCCGACTCCTTAATTACAGCCCCAGGTTCCTACTTTCGAGATAAGATGATGGAACTTGTTCAAAATACATATCAGCTGAGAATTTCATAGGCCCTCGGATTTCCTGGAGTTTGTCGACTACTTTCAGATGGCTCCACACACTTTGCTGCCTCTCTTAACAATACATTGTAATAGTTTACAATATCAAATTTCACAAACTTCCCTGAAATGTTTACTGTAGTCTTGGCTGTAAGTAAATCATTTCTTTATGCTCAGGCATGTCAGGATAAAACCAAAACCAAGTTTGTGCAACTTCCCAAATTCTTCACTCTCCTACACTACTTGGCTGCCCTTAATCCCAGTCTCCATGGAGCTGCTTATGTGCATTTTCTTCTTCTAAATCTTCAGCGTCATTATTGATCTCCTCTGAACTATTGTAACTCATTTCTTAAAATTAATGTAGACTAGGAGTATAGCTCAAGAGTTGAACATAACAGAACATGGATTCCATTCCCAGCCCTGCAAATAACAACAGCAACTATGCATTTATGCAGTGTATACTGCACCAAAGAGACACTGAAAAGTAAGCTGTGTTACTTCAGCTCCTCATCCAGGAAAATGGCTGTGAATGAAAATAATATGCAGAATCCTGAAATTATTCATTCAAAACACACTCAGAAGAAATGCATGCTTTTTAATTGCACGGTAATTTTTTTAGTTAAAAGTTTAAATGCAGTTGTACAGCTAAATGCATTACTCATCAGTCACTGAGATGTAGCCATTTGTATATGGGTCCAGGGGAAGAAAGTGGTCACTAAGTCCAGGGAACTGAGTCTACGTGTGCTTCAGATCCATTCCGTACATACACGTGTGTCCATGTGCTGCTAGCTCTTCAGTCTTGTTGAGGGCCAAATGACTCTAACTAAACAATATTTTGATGAGTTAAGTGTAAATGAATCAGAAACATACGGATTAAATTTCCCTTAATGCACATGGATTTAAAAATTAAGAGAAAAAATGCTTGGCAAAGCCCAGTTTGGCTTTTGCCAAACCTAAGCTTTGGAAAAATCGTTGGAGATATTCGGTGATCCAACTGAGGAAAACATGGTCCACTTCCTCTCTCCCTTTTATAGAATCTTTATTTGTTCACACACATGGTACCAGAAAAGTCTGTGGAGACATTTCTATTGGAGATGACGCCTGGTTCTAAACAAGGCTTTTCTGAGAAAATCCCTTGTTTATTCGTGGCTGTGCCAGACATTTGCATTTATGGTGCATAATTAATTTGAGAATCTTCTGAAGAAGTATCGCTCCTCCTTAGCCCTCAGGAGAGAAAGGGCATCCGCTCTGCCTGTGTGCTAATGTCTGTCTGTCTCTGCATCATAAATATATTTCCAAAAGATTCTCAATGGAAAGTATCTTCTCTTAATTTTCTCCAGATGTTGTTCTTAGTAGGGATGATTTTTCTGACTGAGTGTCTCCTAAATCCTGCTGGGTAATTCTGCACATGGTCATGGTTAACACAAGCGTGTGACGAATCCCAGATGTGGAAGTAATCAAAGTGATCTACAGATCTAAGGCAATACTCTGGGGAACAAATGAGGGATATTGCGAGGTCAGAGCAATTAATGAGGGTCACGCTGAAAGGTTTGGAAGTTGTGGGACCTGGAAGGGTGAGCGGAGGGTGGAGGGGTGAGGGATGGGAATTTCCCCATTTAGAATTATCCCTCCTGTCTCGGAGGCTGGGGATAGATAAAAGAGAAGAAATATGAAAAATCTTTAAAATTTAGTTATTACTGTTAGTAGATATACTTCCTGTGTATCCT
>PVIR01014501.1:0-40101 GCA_004026965.1 Petromus typicus | reverse complement strand
AATGCCATTGTTTTGATCAGTGTTTAAAATATGTTCCCCTCATCACATTGAGACAAACATTTCTCTTCCTAACCAGAGTATGTAAAGTATTATCCTTATTCTGTATCTGGAATTTGCTTGCTGAGACCCAGACAAATATAAACTATGCTTTAATAGAATTAATATTTTATCTTATTGCTAGTCAGTGTTTCTTTGAGACTTGCTTAGCAGGGTGGAGACAATAATAATAGTATATAGATCAATGGCTCCGGACACAAAAATCTGCCTTCTAGGATGTATTACTTCATAAAAAAATAACCCATCCCTGCTGCTAATTTTTATCCCCAGGTGTACTCATAAGGAGATTGCTACTGCTTGTTTCTTAATATACAGATTAAAAGAAAAAGATAATTCTGTTTCATTGGAAATTCACCCCATCCCTTAATTATCAGACTGTAAGGTGAGAATAAATGTCAAAAGGAATTCTCAAGAGCATTTGTACAATGTTTGCTGTGGGACTCTGACTATGTAGACCACCTTGGCACCTTTGATGCACATTCAAACCAATGCCAAACTCATGCATAGCAGGAAGATGGGATCAGTCAGGAAATCCAACAATGGTTTAAAAAGAAAAAACATTTACTGCAAGTTGTTATTCACAAATAATCTCACTTTTCCTGTTCCCGAAATTGAGAGAATTTTCTATTATTTTGTGGTATAATTTCCTTTGAATTTTACAATTGCAAATATAAAATAAGATCTGAATATATAGCATTTATATCTTAATCATACCTGATATTTTGACAAAGGAGATTATTTCTGAAATGTGGAAAAAAATAGAGATGGTAATGATAAAATTCATTTGTAAAACGTTATAATAACTACTCAATATGAAATTTTTTTCTTTTTCTTTTTTCACTCGCCCTCTTTCTCTTTCTTTCTTTCCTTCTCCCTTTCTCTTTTTTTTTAAATGCAAAAATATATGAGATTTCCACCTAGATCATAACAGAACAAACTGCAGGTTTGTGGAATAATTAATGGCTTTACCAAATTAATTAACGGCTTTACCATTCCCAACCTAACCTATTCATAGTTGGGACAAGGGAAATTTAATTAGCTCATTAGAAAAACTATTTTAAATGACTATAATACATCAGTGCTCAATTTTCTTTTTAAATTTTAAAAAATCTTATTAGTACATGTTTGTAGTAATGATTATATTCACTTGGGAAGCAGGTACAAGTACATAATGCACATCTTAATTCTTTTTTCAACCTATTCTCCTTCTCTCCAAAAAATCTACTCATTTGTTTTATCATTCATTCATGAACCTAATGTTTTTTGCTCATTCATTTAGTAAACCGTAGTATGTATCAAACACTGTGCTAATTTCTAGGAACACCAGCAAATAAGACAAACAATGGAGCTTAGCATCTAAGAAGAATATGTTGGGCCCAGGATATAGTTCAAGTGGTACTGTGCCTACCTTGGAAGCACAAGGGTCCACGTTCAATCCCCAGGACCACAAAAAATCATAAATAAATAAACAAAAATAATATGTTTACTGTTCTGGACTGTAAGGATGTCAGTGGAGGAACACATTATGCTCATTTGTATGCTTTTAAGTAATCTATGTAAAGCATGTATTTCAATGCAAAAGGATAAGGAATGGTATTTATACTAGAGATTAAAATTTTGCTTTATTAAATGTACATTAAGGAAAAATTTTAAGACATTTGATATTAAAATGTCTTTTTAATTTGTGAAAGATGCATAATTTTAATCATTAAATACTTATCAAAGCATTATTGTCCAGACAGCAGTTATTTTTAAAAAAGGCATCTATGATCTGTGCATAAGGAATAAAAATCCTTTTTTCTCAGAAAAATACTTAGGAAAATTAAAATTTAGAAAAATTTCAGCTTAGCATGCACAAGGCTCTGGGTTCACAGTAGAAAGAAAATAAAGACTAGAAAAGTTTAAATTACAGTTTAAACACAGACCCTTTTAAAATGGTCCAAAGTATTTAAACCCCACATATGAATTAGTAAAGTTCAATTTGAGAAAGAAAATGTGCAAAAATCTAAAGACAGTTATTTAAGGAAAAAATACACATAGTACATTTAGGGGAGAACTGCCAACATTGTCAGACTCTGAAAACCTAATAAGATTCCAATAATGACTTATTTGTACTACATATTTGTGCTAACAAATTCAACTCAAAGTATACATACGTATACACACACAGACACACAACTTAAATGTTTACTAAATGATTCCTGGCGTAAAAGTTACTTAAACTTATTTTTTGCTATAATCTGCTGTTGCTAGGCTATGTACTTAAATCCAAATTTATAAATCTCAATGATAAAGACTGTATATAATACTTTTGCAGGATTTCAAAATATTCATGACTGAATGACCATTTTTAGAAATCTTTGGCAATCACATTAATCTCTTCCTAATTTGGAATAAACTTTAACCTCATTTACTTTTAATATCAAGAATGAATTCACTTAGGAAATAAGTCACTCATTCTGGTTCACAAAGCATCTGTAAAATCATAGCAAGCACGGTAGGTTGAGATATAAAAGGAAGATTTTTTAATTCACTTGGGTGAAGAATTTTACTACATGGCATTTATGTATCTCTGGACCTCTGTAGTTACAATGGTCTGGAGTAGTCAAGCTTTGAAATACATTAGTCATCTACTTTGATTTGAAATCTATCAATCTGTCACAGATAATTTAGTATCTCAATTCTAGAGCAAACTTAGTTCTCTGAAGTAAACTTACATTTTTCATAACTGAAAAGAAATAAATCTCTGAAAGATGCTATTTCAGCTACTGAAAATCATTGAAATGTACGTTTAAAGTGGTGTTTAAGTTCTTAAGTCTCAACTGTGTAAATTTTGTGACACAACACGAAAGTGGCAGTGTTTATTTAAACAGTCAGTGTTTCATCACTCTCTCAAAATTCCCGAGGATAAAAGTATCTTACAAAAAGGAAACATTTTCCATCAGGATGTGTTTGACTTAAAACAACTCCCCCACCAAAAAAAAAACCTTAAAGTTGGGCCACAATGTCTATAATTTAATTATCAAACCTGATAATTTTTAAGTGAAAAGATTCATTTACCTGTCATGACTCCAATGTATGGTACTTATTACAGATCACTAGCATACTAGATTAAAGTGAACCATATTACTACACCAGGCTTTAAATAACACGAGCCATTGAAATGACATCACTTACATATCAGCAGATACTCAATTTCTTGAACATTAGCACTAGCTAAATGTCTTAATTTCATCTTCACTCAAACTTGAATTAACTGTTTGAGATATACAGTTACTACATAAATTTCAAATAATTTTATTTCCACCAGCACTGTACTACGATGTACCAAGTTTACAATATAGCAAATACATCATTACCTCAACAATTCTAAAAACAGAATGACTTCAGTCACTACATAAACAGTTGTGAATGGCTCTAATTTAATATAGTAATATAGAAATTTCTACTGAATTCAGAAAACACACTGATCAGAAGCAAACACCATCAGTCTCCAATAATTGAAAACCTTCATTTAATATATAACATTATTATGTATTTGAATTGATATAATTGTCAGTTTAATATGATGTGAGAAAACCAAATGTAAGATATACAGCTCATGAAAGTACTGTGCTCAAAAATCTTAATTCATACTAAAAGTATTTTTCCTTGGTTGTAATATAAATGTTGGTCAGATTTTTTGGATCAGGTGTCAAAGAATGAATATCACACAATATTGTCAGAGCAAAGCAGACAGATAAACTCAAAGGTGTTTCTTTAGCAGCATAGCAGAATATAGAATCAAAATTTTTCTAACTAAAAAATCAGGGCCTCTTTCTGTGTCAGTCAACTTGATATGTAAGAATAGTCTGTTAATACAACTTAGTATCACCACCTGATAAAATCACTAATATGACAGAAGCATTAAAAATACTGCCTTTATATTTATAATCAACTATAAGCACAGTATAAACCACTGATTCTATAACCTAACATAGATTGATAAAAGGGTTTGGAATAGTAAAAAGGTTTAAAGTGGTAAAAGGTTTTTACAAAGTTAATTGCTTCATCTATAGGTCAATAATCAATGAGTTAACTTGGTATAGAAGAAAAGTATTAAATCAGTTAATCAGTGGATGACCTTATTTTTCAGCTACCTATTGTAATGTTAATAGCATGTCTCCTCTTTTTGAAAATACACAATGAGAACAAAAAAAACCATTTACTTTATCAGAACTTGTTGATTTTTTTCCTACAATGTTAATTACATTAAATTCTGCTTAGAGCATGAATTCTCTGTGTGTTCTGAATTGGGAAACAAATGGTAGTTAATTTCATGGGATAAATAACCTTGTATACATACCTAAAATGAAAAACAAACTAAATATGAATTAGAGATAAATTACACTTCAAAATAATGCACACTATTTTCTTAACCATTTATATTAGCTTATGTAAAGATACAAACACTAAGCCCTAGTTTTAATGGTTCCTTAATTTTATGATTTATTAAAATGAAAGAAAAGTGGTTTTATAAAATCAGGTAAATTTATATTAAAATCTCCAATGTTAATGACAATTTTCTCATATATAAGTGGATTACTGAAAGTTTAATTGCATTAAAAGTCATCTATATAAAAGTATAGAAAGATTAAAAGCATAAAAGGTATTAAATAAAAGGAAAAGAACTACCCACTTCAATATTATAGCATTTTTAATTGTCCCTTTTAATTTTTGTAAGTTTGTAGTTTTCATTGTACTACATCATATTACACATCTTATATTTCTTCTCTTATTATAGCATAACCATTCCACTAAAGATTATTCATATTTTCTTTGCTGTAAATTATCATCTTGCAGATATTTATAACTTACTATTCAATCAAAGCTAGAAATTTAGGTGATTTATTTTAAATATATTAATATAAACATTAAAGCATACAACATTTCATTTAAATAGATTCCAGTTGTGTCTCACTTCTCTTAGCAGCTAATGTAGTTTTAAACAGATGATTTTACTTGTTTGACTTTGTTATTCTACAATACTGCATTCGTTTTAATAAAAAGTATGTAAAATATCTAGTGCTAGTTTGGTTCACAATACTCAATAAATTATAGTTATTAAAAAGAATTTCTGTATTTCAAATTATTTCCTTGGATTCCCAGAAGTAAAATTATTCAATTAAAAACATGAGCATTTTAAGGCTCATAATAAGTTCCACAAGATTATTTTCTAAAATGACTGTATTAATTTAGATTTTGAACAGCATTGAGTTAAATGGTTTTGTCCCTCAATATGTTAAAAAACAAATGAACTTAGAAAATTAAGCTTAATGCAAAGGCCAGTTATCTCATATAAAATTAAATGTTAATACCATTTCAATACATAATGCCAATAACTCAGTCCATGTAGACTTACCCTGCCTGAGGAGCTGCTACCGCTTTATGAGAGGGAGATAACGTCTGAAGTTTGTTCCCCAAAGAGCTGCTAACTGAAGACACTTTACCTGAAGGTGCACCTTATAATAAAAAAGGCAATAGCTTTAAGAATATTCTGAAAAACAAAATTCACATGAAAAATAGCGCATCTGGAAAGGCAAATAATTCTTTAATAATGTTCTTTATGGGTATACATAAAGTTATAGAATAAAACCTTGCATTTCTAAGGAAAAAAGTATTTCTAAGGAACAATATATGTATTTTTAATGTCTATTTTATAATTTACACATAAGTGAGGGCACATTTTTATGATCAATGATTTCTTCAAACTATTCACTATTTGTTTATTAGGAACAACTGTCAATTTCTGTTGTACGAAGTGAAAACAAAATTAAGGAAAAAATACTCTGGTTAAGGAGAAGAATTTGGTCAACTATTCTGAGTAGATGATAAGTGAACATAAAAACAAAAGTAGGCATTTAAGAAAAAAAAAAAGCCAAAAAACCCCACAAAACCCAGTAAGATATCTAAAGTGAAAGCTTTTGATACTTATTTTGCTTTTACTGAGAAATAATTTCCAATCCACCTTTCTTTTTAAATCTATTTTAATAATTTACAATAGACCACTGTCTTTATTACTGACACTTAAAAAAAATGATTTAATGAATCTCATTACCTAAAACAGTTTTGCTAGCACCACTTGGTTGCGGTAATCGTGAAGATCCTGATGATGTGGATCCAGGAGAGTTTGACTTTTTAAGTGCAGGGGGTTTATACTAAAAGAAGAAAAATAAAATATTTTATCAGTACTATTTCTGATTATACACTATAAACTAATAGTTCAAAGGCTTACATGCTCCGTATACAGAACTTTAATTTCACTAGAAGGAAAGAGGTATGAAAATGGAACATGGTAATACTTTCACATTATGCTATATTTTATATCACTGATTTGTACAGTTAAAAATTGTTAAGATATAAGTAAAATTTCTATTTAAAATGAATTTTTTACTGAACTTGGAAAAGGTCTATTTCTGACAAAATAACTGAATGAACCAACCCTTCAATGAAAAACTGAAAATGCTTTGGAAAGTAGAACAAAGTATATTATCACTGTGTTAAAATATCATTTTAAGAGCATTAAATGTTAGATGAAAGAAGAAATTGTCAAATCAACTCTTTTTAACATTATAATAACTACTTGGCTAGCACATAGATTTTTCTGTATAAGGAAAATGAAGGAAACACACACCAATATTTTAATTTAAATTTCCTTTAGACCAACAGTACATTTAAGTTATATGGAATAATGACAAATTTTTCTAGAAGAAGGTAGCTCATGTGAATAAACATCTTTTTTTTTTTTTAAAGACAGGGTTTCCCTTTTGTAGTTCAGGCTGGCCCTGAGCTCAGTCTTGAACTCATAGCAATCCTCCTGTCTCTGCCCCCAAATGTTGGGATTATAGGTGTGACCCACCATGCCCAGCACTGTGCTATGTGGTTCTGATTGCGGGTGGGTGTGAGTCTCCACATCCAACACTGCTGTATGTGGTTACCAGGGACAGAACCTGGGCCCTTGCGCTGGCAAGGCAGCTGTCAGAACCACTGAGCTAAATCCCTGGCCCAATCCTCATAAAGTTTTAAAGAGGTAATAAGCAGAAAGAAGAGTGAATATTAATTATGAACAAGAAAGCATGAATGTTGGGGGAAAAACACAGCAGGAATATATCTATCAAGGCCATCTGACAATAATTATCAGACATATATTTCAACAATTTTGTCTATTACATTTTTTAAAAAAGCAAATCTGAAAATATTAAATTATAAGCAATAAAAAACAGGAAAACAGAAAATAGCAAACCTCTAGAAAATAAACATACAGAGAACATTACAAACAGTAGTGAAGTGAAGGGACCATATAATTCTTTTATAGAGAATATCTACAAGAGAATTTTAGAAATATTGAAAGGCTAAGAACCATGATAGACTTGCAACTATGACCTCTGGGTTTTACTGCCTAAGATAACTTCTCAGTATTAAAATCAGAAAAAGAAATACCATCTTATTATTTTCAACCCAAACTTAGTAATAAAGAAAAACAGGAAAATATGACTACACTTGACAAAAATGACCATCAACAGAAACTGACTGCACACAAGGTCTTCACAATACCTATATCAAAAAACTTTTAGAATTAAGGGAAATATGGTAAATATGTTAACAGTGAGTGAACAGATAGGGTATCACAATAGACACAGGCATTTTCAGCCATCCACAGACAGCGGAGAAATTTTAAAAGATGGTAAAAGAGGTTGATACAAAAGAAATCTGAAAATGATATCCACTGAGTAAACATCAAACAAAGTATGTGTATGAAGACATACATATTTATTTATGCAAGTATTTATAGATTTATTTTCTTCTAATAGTTTTACAAGTAGTTGACTTTAAAAAATAACATAGCAATATTCATCAAGAATACTGACAGTTGGGCTGGGGAGTTAGCTCAGTGGTTCCGGCGTCTGTCTTGCAAGCACAAAGACCTGAGTTTGATCCCCGATAAACACATACCACACTGAGCATGGAGACGCACGCCCAGCAGCGACCAGTACCATATACCACAGTGCCGGGCGTGCTGGCTCACGCCTGTAATCCCAGCACTCGGGAGGAGTGGCAGGAGGATTGCTGTGATGTGAGTTTGAGGCTGAGCTCAAGGGCCAGCCTCAACTACAAAGTAAGACCCTATCTCAAAAAAAAAAAGAAAAAGAAAAAGAAAATATAGTTTAATGTTCTGTAAGGCATGTACATAAAACTATGAATCTGAAAGTATAATGGTCTCATTTATATAATAACTAAAATTGAACTCTTTACCTGTGTCTTTGTCATTGGTTTTCCTTTGGTATCAGCAGAAAATTTGCCTTTATTACTAATACGTGCTGCTTGTTCTTTACAGAAATTTATATGTCTATCAGCTGCATTTTCATTGAATCTCCTCTGGCAATATGGACACTGAATATAATCTAAACAAGACAGAAACAGATTAATAACAAACACTTGAAAAGGGAAAAAAAATCACTGACTTTTAGAAATAGCAATTCAAGATTCATAATTATACACCTGATAAACAAAAATTCCCAGCTCTGTAAAACACCCATCTTGTCTCATTTAAACAGTAAAAGATTCAAAAATGAAATCCACTAAATTGTTATTCTGTCTTAACTTGAGTCAAATTTAGGAAAAATTGGTGGGGGAGAACAAACATAAATTATTAGTATAAAATAGGAAGAAAAATATAATTTTGTCTCTATAACAGCATGTGCTTTCATCATTTATACAAATTTTACCCAACAGATTAAATAGTAATAATATATTATAATGCAATTTACAATATGGCTTCATCTACAAAATTTCTTATTTCAATTAAAGAAAACCATCAAGAAATAGCTTAATGGACTTCCAACAATTTTATTTTCTCTTACAAGCCAAAACAGATGGAAGAAGTGGTTTAAACATGTAAAACTTAATTAACATAATGAATTCAAATTTAAGAAACAGGGAACATTTCCAAGATAAAGTACACTTCCCAAATGCAGCTCCTATAAATAAAATTTCTTCTCTAATTAAATCTCAAAGTTAACACAGAACCTCATTTTGTAGCATTATAAAAGATTTCAAACAAGTGAGAAATTGGGGACAAATACGGAAATTTAAGGAGTATCAAAAAAGATGCTATTAATTTCAAAAGTTTACTTTTGGATAAAGAGTGTGCCCTCTAGTATTTATACTCATCTGAAGGTCAAAAATCTGTCTGGTTACAGATCTAAAACCTGTAACAATAAAGAAGTTGTTTTTGTCAAGCCAAAAAGGTAAAATGATTTCTAAATCCCAAATTATCATGAAGAAATCTGAGTGTTGAACTCACTTGGGGAGAATATAGCTATGTAGTATAAGATGAAATATCTTAATGCCACTGAAGCAGAGAACTCATGTCCATAAGAAGAGACTCAGAAAAGATCCAAGTCTACTTGTGTATCATCTTGGACACACTCACAGAATTACAGTTAATTAGTAATTCTCTAAGGTAAGGGTTGCCTAACCATAGCTTGTGGGCCAAATCCAGTCTATGTAGCTTGTTTTTGTATTACAAACAGAGGTTTGCTGGTACATAGTTATGCCTATTCATTTACACATTATCTATGGCTTACTACAACAATGAAAATTGAGTAGTTTCTACAGTTCTATGGCATGTAAAGCCTATCATATCTACCATGTGGTCTACTATGGAAAATTTGCCAACTTCTCCCCTATAAGAAAATGTTAAAAAACGATCATATATAGATCTGCTACAATGCACTCTTTTCTAGGAAATGAATTAAAGTCTATCTCAATTTTAATGATGCTAATGTTATATTAAAATAATTTCTTTAGGCTGTTCTAATGACCAACAGCAAAGTGTCAACTGTGCTGTATTTTAAGTCTATCAATATCTTGTTATATAGGTTTGTCAGAATCTTGCTTTATTTTAGTAACAAGAAACAATGCAACTTTTAGGTTCACAAAGAAAAAAGTATACCAACAAATGCATTGAAAGCATAATTTTAATAGCCTACATCATAATTTCACACATAAATTGTGTGATTATTTTCTTCCTACATCTTCTCAAGAGGATACAAAAAAACTAGGCGATGTATCTGAATCCTATTAGATGACTATATTTCAACCCACACCAAGTACTATTAAATTATTTCCTAGAAGCCAGCGTGGTGGGTATACCTGTGATGCTAGTACTTAGGGAGACTGATATAGGAGGATCACATACTTGAGTGCAGCTTGGGAAACTCAGTAAGTTAACAAGACCCTATTTCAAAATATAAAATTAAAATATGGATTGGGACGTAGCTGCAAAGGCCTTGGGTTCATCTCCAATACTGAAAAAAAAGTCCCCTAAATTATTAGCATTTGGTTACCTCAGTAATTTTGAAAAATTCAATATCCAAATTATCTCTATTATATCATACAAATCATTTAAAGATTATGTCCTATTAGATTTCAGTATGATAAACTGCTTAACAACAAATTAGGTTTACAGAAATTCTATGTTTTTTCTATACATATGAACATTTCTGACAATAATATTCCATATACCAGGATCATAAGAAGGTGGAGGAGGAGGAGGAAGTTTGCCACCCTCTTTAAGTGCCTGATCTAGGCCTTTAGCTGCTCTTATGGTAGCAATGAATTCTTCATGTTTTCTTCTCCAATTAGATGGTTTCTTTGGTGGTTCTGGCTATAAACAGAAAAGAGAGGTCAATATCAAAATACTTAGTAAAGTGCAATAAAACTTGATACCAAATTATTTTAAATGTTCTTTTAATAGTAATCCTTCTTTCAAAATTAGAAAATGTTTAAAGAAATGTATGTATCTGTATTGTATAAAACTTTTTAAATGAATCTATTTGTGCTAAGTCATCTTCTATATGTATTACATCCTCTTATACTTCCATTGTGAGTACTTCAGTGTTTTCCCATAATCTTTGCAATAAAACTTACTAAATTTTAGGTTTGTAACAGATGAAAGAAGTGAATGAGTCCTCGTTCAGTGGATTTAATTGCATTTACTTCTGTGAGTTTGAGTATCCTTACATTTCAGTGAGAACCATTCAGCTTGTTCTTCTTGTGAAAGACCACATTTCCATTCTCTTTGAGCTGTTAACCTAAAAACAATTCCTAATAATTTTCTAAAATCATAATCTTCTTTCTCCCCCAATGAATCTTTTAACTTTGACTATGGGTCTTTCAATATTTAGAATTACTGTTAAGACTGTAGTTTGACTACCTTTTTGTTTATGCCCTATGACCTTAAAAACATGGTACACTGTTGAAACACAATCTGAGACAAAGATTAACTTTTGATGTTTTCTTCTAGAACATGCATGGTTTAATTTTTAATCTTTTATTCTGATAATATGGTGTGACATATTAATTCATATATATACATACATATATTCATATATATACATACATATATACACATACATATGTATATATATATATATGAATTAATATGTCACACCATATTACTATATATATGTATGTGTGTGTATATATATGTGTGAATATATGATTTTTTTCCAGTTTTTTTGAGACAGGGTATCACTTTGAAATTCAGGCTGCTCCTGAGCTAAGCCTCCAACTCAGTAATCCTCCTGCCACTGCCTCGGAAGTGCTAGGATTATATGTGTGAGCCACCATGCCTGGCACGGTATGTGGTACTGATTGCTGATGGGTGTGAGTCTCCACACCGGGTACTGTGGTACATGATTATCTGAGATTGAACCTAGGCCCTACTGCTGGCAAGGCAGGCACTCGAACCACTGAGCTAAATCCTCAGTCCCTATTTTTTAATATGTTGAAGTAGGTCTCTCAACATCTTTTAATCCACCTCCACTCCTCAGAAGACAACATACAAATCATTTACTTTTTAGATTGGGGTGTATTAATGAATTTCTCTTCTGTTCCAGTGTTCTGACTACCCTTGTTTTAGTAGTAGCATTTTAAATACTTAGAAAATTTTATAACATATATTTTTACCTCTGATAGGGTAATGCTACCTTATTTTTAAAGGTACTTAAAGGTGTGTGTGTACTTTTCCATATGAACTTTATAACCAGTTTATATAGTTATAAAAACTACAACCTTTTAACTCGAAAAATTATGTATATTCATAAACAACTCATGGAATTTAGAATCTTTACTATACTGAATATACTTATACAAAAAATAAACAAGATAGTTTCACTTCAAAAGGGTGTATACCTTTTGTAGCAGTCTTGCTCCTGTATTGTAAGTTACTTGTAAAAACGTTATGTATTATTTTGTTACATAGGGTCTTCATTTTTGTATTTTAAGAAACTACTGCTGAGCATTATTCACCTAGCAATTTCTACATATCAACACTATATTTCATTATTTTCCATGTCCTATTATCTATCATTATTTCTCAATCAATTTTCTTGAATTTTACAGGCATATCATACCTCACAATGGTGACAGTTCTGACAAATGTATTCTAATCTCAAGGTATTTAAGTTCTTTGACATACCTGCTTGAGCTAGCACTTAGCATACTGGTTGCAGCTTAATCTTGTTCTGACTTTAATGGGACTATGCTTAGTGTCCCTACTTGGCTCATGCACCAAAAATTAGAGATTTATTCTGTCATATTATTGACATGTTTATCTTAATTTATCTTCATTTTTCAAAATTAGGGATATGTGGTCAAATAACAAGATAGTTCAAATAAAAGACAGTTCTTTAAAAACACTAATCAGGCAAGACTGATCAAGGATAAAAAGAAAAAAAATTTAGCAAAAAGTAGTTTTTACTTGAAAATTATTATTGAAAAAAAAGGGGGTGGAGATGTAGCTCAGTGGTTCTGCAACTAGCTGGCAAGTGCAAGGTGCTGAGTTTGATCCTTGGTACTACAAAAAAATTTAAAAAAAATAAATATAATTAAAATGAAATAAATAATATCCTTAAAAATAAAAGCAAAGTAAACAGAAAATTATAGGTTCAATACTTATTTTTAAAAAAATAATTTCTTGGAAAGTTAAGGCAGGAAGCCTGAAAATTGTAGTCCAGGATAGGCAACTAGGGAGGATCTTGTCTCAAAATTGAAAATAGAAAGGGCTATGGATATAACTGAGTGGTGGATTGCTTTCCTGGCATCTGTAAGGCTTTCAGTTCAATTTCCACAACCACACACACACACACACACACACACACACACACACACACACACACACAATTTATTATCATTAAAAATCTTCCTACAAAGAAACTTCCTGGTGCAGAACCCTTTATTATTGAATTGTTATAGCTATTCAGGGAAGAAATAACCCCATACAAACTCTCAAAGAATTAAAAAACAAAAAACAAGGAACAACTTTCCGACTAGTTTTATCAGAAAACTGATTTAAAAAAATTATAAACTCACTTCTCTCACAGACATAGATGCCAAATTCTTACATGAAACAACATTCTCTGCTCCATGAAGCATATTACTCACCTACCGGTAAGTCCTGCTGCTCTTCTGTTTTTCTTCTCAGTACCTTTGTATTAGTGTGAACTAACAATTTTCCTATTACTCATCACTAAATGAGTTAAGTTTTCCTGGTACAGCTACTTAACAGACATTTTGAGCAAGAGAGGTTCGGGGTAATCTCCCAGGTTACACAAAAATACAGCCTACTTTCTGCAAATCACGATTCTCTGTGCAATTACATGCAAGTGTCTGTCTTACTTCCCTAGAGCAATACAGGTCCAGGAGGGCTAGTGCTGCCAATTTCTCTTCCCTCAGTTTCTGTGACCATTAAGAAAACCAAAAAGACATAGTCCTTTACACTATTTTTTTCATTCTCAGCTAGGTTTCTGAGAGCTTTTGGCTCTGGGTCTGCTCTATTCTGTTTCTCCTCTTCCCACATCCTCCCCGCTGGCTTCTGTCCAACCTCAGCAGTGCTGAGTCCAGTGTCTGGCTCTTCAACCTCGGGCCTTAGTTCCTGCCTTGGCTGTAGTTATCAAGTGGATATATTCATACTGATACGATTTTAATCCTTAAAATTAAAGGATTAATTTAGGGAATTAAATTAATTTAATTTAGGGAATTACCCTTAAAAGACTTCTCCAATGATGGATATTCGCTGAATATGGACCATGAGACCCCTTAGAAATTCTCTGGATTTTCTGCCTAATCTGAATTTCAATTGCCTTGGGCAACCTTTACATGTATTTGGTAGACTGCAGATGATAGCTGCCTTTAGTTTTACCAAAAATGGAAAATGGACTAGTTGTTTATAGGGATTTGCCTAATTCTGTACGATTCACTTGATAAAGGTAAACATTCTGAGGATTACATTATAATGTTCAAATTTTCCAAAATACTGTTATTCAAACTTTAAAGTTTAAAGACTCATTCAAAGATTTTTTAAATATCTAGCCCAGTGTCTTTTTAGTGGGGCTAAGGATGTGGCTCAGTGGTACAGCCCCTGTCTGGCAAGCACAGGGACCTAAATGTAATCCCCAGTACCTCAAAAATCAAAACCAAAACCAAAAAAAAAAAAAAAAAAAATCAGTGCATATTTTAGAAATTTAAGATTCTGTATTTTCACAAGTTTGCATGTGGTGCTGACATTAATGCTTATGGACACCACATGAAAAAGCAAAGTAACAAACCATTTAATGTGAAGTAGTGGTTTTTTACTTTCCTTTGTTCTACAGATAGTGAAGTATCCTCTCTCTTAAAAATGAAATGACAACATTTAAGATTGTCACAGATGTTACATAATCTCCCAGCATAATCCCACCAGACAGATACTATTTCTGTCATCACTGTGCAGATGAATAGGTGTGTACATTAAGTATCTTGCCCAAAATAGTATATGCTGTATGGCCAGGGTTAAATTCAGGCTGTTTTCATACCCACAGGATTGTATTGCCTCAAAAGCCTTGGCTAGTGGATTTGTAAAAGTTAATACATTCACATATCAAGCAGGCTACTAAGAAAAATTTCAAATATTAGTTTATGTATCTTATGAAAACTGTACCATTCTTTCCATAAATGCTCAGAGTGTAAAACAAGACAGACACCCAATTATCCTAATATTACATAATTTCATTAGAAAAATTAATTTCTGTTAGAGAAGGAAAATGTTCTGCTTGTGTTACTTATTGGAAGAGGTGATTAACAGAAAAAGGGGGGTTGTTCCAAAAATTATATATTCAGTGTATTACACACACACACACACACACACACACACACACACACACACACACACACACTATGGCAAAATTCACACTATTTCAAAAGTTTTTAGTTACCCTAGGTTTGAGAGGTTTTACTGTTGGAATATCAGTTCCTTCTGCTCTTTGTCTGCTTGAATCAAAAGTCTTCCGTTTCTTAGTGGCAGTTTTCTGGCAAATGGGTCCATGTTTTTTCTAATAAAGAAATATAACATTATTCTCTTTTTTATGGAAATTTCTTTTTTTCTATTAAAGTATTTAAATTGAGACAAGTTTAAAAATGTAGGCTCAATTTAAAAATCTAAAGGTAGAATAAATAATAAATAAGATGTACTTTGTCTTCAGTTTTAAGACACATACTTTACTTTTCAAAGATTCTACTGAGTTAGTTAATACCTCTCTAGCATTCACATTGCAAAGCATAAGGAACGTAGCCAAAGTTACTGGACTGAAAAACAAGTCTTCATTAAACAGATGCTAGAAAAGGAGGTCAATATATTAGTTTGATGATTATAAAAGTTAAAATATAGTGGTAACACAATAGATTTACCATAATGTTAACAAAGTATCCTGCTATTCTCCTGTTAGGGATATAAACAAAAGAATTACAAGATTCATCTCAGAGATTATATGTTGCACCCATGTTTATAGTAGCTCTGTTTGTAATAGCTAAATCTTGAAAACAACCCAAATGCCTATCAAATGGAGATTGGATAAAGACGTGAATTTTTTTTTTTTTTTTTTTTTTTTTAGGCAAGGTCTCGCTTTGTAGTTCAGGGTAGCCCTGAGCTCAGCCTCAAACTCACAGCAACCCTCCTGCCTCTACCTCCTGAGTGCTGGGATTATAGGCGTGAGCCACTGTGCGTGAGCCACACGCACGGCACTGTGGTATGTGGTACTGACTGCTGGTGGGTCTGAGTCTCCACACTCAGTATTGTATGTTGTTACTGGGGGATTGAACCTGAGCCCTTGCACTTGCAAGATACGCGTCAGAACCTCTGAGCTAAATCCCTGGCCCAAGATGTGATTTTAAAAAATAAAATGAAGTATTACTCTGCCATAAAGAATGATAAATTTGAGTCATTTATACTCAAATGGACATACCTTGACACTATACTCATAAGTGAAATAAATAGGTCACAGATGCATAAATACCCTATCTTTTCTCTGATATGAGAATCTGAAGATGTAAATGAGTTGTACAATGCATGATAGATATTGTGAAATAGAAAATATTCAAAGGGAAAAAGGTAGGGATAAACAATGAGGGGAAAGAAAAAATGTGATGGTGAAAAAAGAAACAAAACATGTATATAAGGGGATGTGGGTTGTAGGGTGGGTAGGAGAATGAGATAAAATGAGAATTAAGTTGTGTCATGTATTGGTACACATTCTCAGTGTTGAGTGTGATCATGATGTGCATATAAAATGTACCAATAAAGAATTCAAGTAAAAAATAAATAAAAACAAAGTTAAAGGACAAAGTTGTCATATTTGTACTCTTTCTCCAAAATTACTTCTTTTTTTCTCTATCTCAAAACTCTACTTTTTCCACTTTGGATTTTTCTTGTGATATCTAACACTTCACTCCCAGAGGGTTTTCTTTTAATAGTTGCCATTCCTTTTTAAGGACAATAAAGTGGAAGTACTAACTTCTAATTAACTGAATCAACCAAAACATTTTCTTTCTATCACATAAAGCATGCAGACTAGTAACAATGAGCAAAATACAGTTTCCTTCAGTATTCTAACAAATGCGGAAGAACTCAGAACATTAACCTTTACTGATGGAGAAGTGAAACCTCAGCACTGGCTTATTTGATGTTGGGGAAACTGTTACGCTTTTGGTATAAAATTAGTTTTCATAAATACTTGTTTTAACTTTCCATTCTAAAACAAGAACCATAATCACAGCTATTATAAAATCTAAGTATTTAATAAAAAATGAATAGGTAACTTTCTTATAAACTATTTATATCTACTCTCATAAATTTAATTGTCAAGTGTGTGTGGTATTTATTTATAAACTTGATCATGCAATTGTACTTTTAATACTATCACTTTAATAAATGTTAGATAAAAGAAAAAATCATAAAAATTCAGACAAATGTTTTGAAAACCCTCTAAATTGAAGAAAAAAATACACTGAACATAAGGAGTGGAGGAGATGTTTCTAAAGCAGTTAGAAGAACACTCTGGGTTGCTCTCATTTAAAGAAACAAACTAGAAATAGTAAAGATGGTACATAGTGGATTGTGCCAAAACTCATCAGTAAGTCTGTATTTTAAATGTACTAATTAGCAAGGTAATAATAATAGTATTTTTATCAATGAAGTCAAAATGTTTAAGGTATAAAAGCATAATTTTTATTTCTATTTTGTTGGCCAATATCAATTAAAATGTTTCTATTTGTATATACCAGATAACTAAAAGTAAATACAGAATTAATAATATATTTTAGGTGCACTTTTATAGTGGGATAAAAACTTTTTGTTTGAAATATTTCAGATATACCTAAGAACTAATAGTAAAATGAACTACTGCTTATTCATCACATTGCTTCAACAGATACCAGCATTTCTTCAATCACGTTTCCTCTACCCCTGCACATTTTTCCTCTTAACTCTACAGTAAATCCCAAACACTGTATAATTCTGTAATTTTAAATATATTGGTATATATATTTCAAGATACTTTATTCTGTTTTTGTGTATTTGCAATGTAACCCTAAATCTAGGAAGAATTTAATACTTTAATAGAGGAATTAAAAAAGCCAAACTCTGAAAGAAAGAGACCACTCTGGAAAAATGACACATGGTATCAAGACTCTTACATAAAAAACACTATCTAAAATAAAAAACACTGTGTGTTTATTATTCTTTATAAGTTCTTCCTGTGACAAAGCATTAAACAATTAGTATTAAACTACAAAGGAAGAGCCTTTGAATCAGTGTACTCACTAATGCTATTGGAAAGAATGTTCTTCCACAAATCTTGCAAGGCAACAATTCTCCAACTTGAACGACACTTCCATTTTCTAAAACAGAAAAGAAGTAAATAATTTATATAGTTCAAGTTATGAAGCTTTTCATTTTAATGTTTTCTCTTCATTTCATAGGTAAACTATCAGCTGTTTTGAAAATCTGCTTGTTTCATTTCAGAATTATCCACTAAAATGACATGATGTTTAGTGTTATCAGTGATCAAAAAAGCATGATAAATGTGAAAGGGATGATTTAAAGATAACCTGATTTATTGGAAATGTTTAGTTTTATTCTAATTATTTAATGAAATCAATTTGTTGTATATATTAAATTATATATTACTAAACTTTTACAATCAAATTTATATTATTAAATCTCCAAACTATGAAGAATTCTCATTGGTGATTGGTTAATGACATAATGAGATGATCTAGAATATAAAGAATATGGTTCTGTATCACCAAACTCAGAAAATACCCTAACTGTGTAAATTATATGTATACATGATTTATTCATCATTGTTTTATATATATAAAACTTCTTTTCAGAATTGTTGGGTAAAAACAATGAAGTATTCTGAACTCATGGGCATACATTTTTAACAAATAAGGGGGAAGCCATAATTTCATTCAATTGAAAATAATATATTCATCATATATGTGGATACAACAAATTTTAAAAACCTAAATTCTTTGAGGTTTTATATAAAAGACCCAATTTGTCATTTCAGTTTCTAGTTACATATCAAACCTAAATTTGTTTTCAGATCTGTAATTTTCTAAAAGGAATATGCAAACCTGTAAGTTTTCTCCCATTATTTTCTATTGAATATTTTACTGATTGTTAGAATTATTATCATAGGAAAGACAAATAGAAAAAAACTTTTTTAGAACTAACAAACATAAATACAATTTTGACTTCATTTACTATTCATATAAAGGTAATAACATAACCACAGAGATAATCAACAGAATAGTCCAAATATAGTTAACAAAATAACTTTTCTCTGTGATCCTCCTAGTACTCAGCTGCCCTATTTTATAGTGCCCTGGTATAGTGAGTTTGTCATCTTAGATGGATACAGCGTTTATGCAATGGCAGTTAAGCACCTGACATTACAAAGCAATATTAAGATTTTTCTGATTCATGTTTCTGTAATATGAGGGGGTAGGTTATTTGAGCAACCACATTTATCTGAATTGCTTAACTCTACTAGCAATCTAGAAAACTAAACAAGTTGCTGAACAGAATGCTACATACATTAAGATAATGTCATAAAAGTGCTGGCCAAGATGACACCACATACTGAATAGTATATTACGGTTGTTTATAGTTTTCATATATTTCTTTAAAGGTGGATCAATGAATTAAAAATTCAATATAAAATGTTTAAAAATATTTCAGTACATTTTAGTATAGTTTTTATTGAAGAGGATAAAGAAAAATCTTACACAATTTCTATTAAAAGGAGAGGTATACCTTAATCATAGAACCTATGCTGTTCCTGTGTGAAACCCTGGGGTCAATTCCCACCAAAAATATTAATAACTATTGATAACAATCAATTCAAAAAACTGAAATAATTTGAGAGCCTATTTGAGCTACTACTACCAATCATACAAGTAACAGTAGTACAAGTTATATAGATAGTACAAATGGGACTGTGGAATCACTTCTCTCTTCACTCATGTGAACCTGGCCGTAAATCAGGAACTACTGCTCCAAAGATACAGACATGCCTTTGTCCTAAGGTTTATTAAACAGAGACAGAAATAAAAATAACAAAGACTCCTGGGCTCACCTCAAAAGATCCATAAAATTTCAAACTAGGACACAGGCATGATAGACCTGTTTCAAATTCGGTGCCTATGCCATCTTACTGTCTTTTTGTGCTTTTCTTGTTGTACAGACAAAATATCTGACATACAAAGTAAAAGGGTTAAAAGTTTTTTGTAGGTTACAGTTTGTAGAGGTTTCAGTTTGTCATTAGCTAGCTACAAGGCAGGATACAGAGCACTGGGGCATCACAGAGGAGAAACAGTCATGGTAAAGCAGGGAAGGAAGAAGGCACTAAAGCAGCAAAATAGCCAGCAGCAGCAGGAAACAGTAGCTTTCTTTCTGCCTGTTATATTCTAACCAGGCTACATGCCCTTAGGTTGAGTAGCACTGACACCCAATATGTGCCTTACTATTATTCAGAACTATGCTAAATCAATTAGTGGGCTAATTGTGCAATCACAAACTCTTAATCCCAGAATCACACTCTTATTCCCAGCATCACAAACTCTAGATCAGCCACCTCTAAAAAGCCACACCTATGACTATATGAGGCTTTGGGGAAACACAGAGATTCAAAGTATAACATTCTGCTTCTGGCTCCCCAAAAGACTTGTATATTCCTTTATGCAAAAGGCATTTAGTCTATTTCTTAGACTTCCCAAACTCCTTTTATGTTTATCACTATTAAAAAGTCCAAGTCACTCTCCTCTAAGATTTAAGGCTAATTCTTAACAGCAAACCCCCTATAATAATGAAAACATGTTAACTACTTCCAATACATGACATCACAAGATAAACACTTACATTCCAAACTGGGGAACAGAAAGGAATGAAACCAAAGCAAATTCAAAAACCAGTAGGGCAAATTTTAAGTTCTGTAGTTCCATGTCTATCATTCAAGGCAATCTGTGGCAAGATGTGCACTCTAAAAGGCTTGTATTTGTCTATCCCTAAGGTACTGCAGATGGTTGTTGCTCCCACAGCTACTCTCCTGAACCAGCTTTGCTTACTTCTTATAGCTTTCTTCAGATGGTCCATGTTACTGCGTTTTCCAACTTTCTTGGCTTGCACTGCAACTTTAACTTCATACAGCTTCACAAACTGAACTTTCCAAAGCAGACTGCCTGGCTTCCTAGGTCTTCTCTGAAATCTGGATGGTAGCCTTCCTGATCCCACAACTCTTTCATTCTGCACACACCTAAAACCAGAACCAAGTGAATGATGCTAAGGTCTCCCACCAGCTGAAGTAGTAGCCAGGCTAACTCCTCTCTTGGGTGTAGGGATCAAGTGCCTAGATTGCTGAGCACTCTGAACCCAATCCTACGGAACAAATTCTCAGGCTGCAGCCATTCTGGAACATGGTAATCTGAGTCTCTCTTCTCAAAGTACATTCACGGCTTCTGTAACCTTCATGATGCAAAAACTAGAGTTCTGCTGTTTCTTGTGATGTCCTCAGATCACCTCTTCCATTATCTTATTCCTTCTCATCAACCAAGTTCTCCTTATGTGTTCTGTCTGTACAGTCCACAGCTGTACTGGAGCTTCCTTTCTGGACAATTCACATTTTAAATCATTTTACTGGGCTCTTTCTTCTTCATTCTCAATGTAGACCTGGCTAAAATCCCTCAACAGTAGCCATCTCACGGTCTCAACATTAGACTGCCTTGAAATTTCTTCTGCAAGATTCGTAAGCTGCCCTTAATCTCAGTCTTAGGCAAAAAATTTCCACATAGAAGGAAAACAGACAAATTTTACATAGCATACATTCTCTGGAGTCCAGTAGGCAACTCAGTACTCCTTCCCAGCAGAAGCTTCCTGAGCCTGACATTTACTGGCAGCATTTCTATCATCATTCAGATCTGAGCAATGATCAGAATCTCTCAAACATAGCTTAACGCACTTTAGGGCTGTTTTTCCACCAGCATCTTTAAAACTTTCCAAATTATTTCTATAAGCTAGTCCCAAAGGCCTTTCTGGCTAGGGAGAAGCTCAGTGGTGCTAAGGCAAGTGCAAGATTTTGAATTTAATCCTTGGTACCAGAAAACCAACCAACCAACCAACCAACCATACACACACAATAAAAAAAGCAAAGTCTTTTCAAGCACATGGTTAGGTAATCACAGCAGCAACCTCATTTCCGGTACCAAAATTTGTCTTGGTTTTTTCATTGGTGAGACAAAATATCGATATCCAAAGTTAAGGAGGAAATTTTTTTTTTTTTTTAGGTTTTTTGAGACAGGGTCTCATTTTGTAGTTCAGGCTGGCCCTGAGCTCAACCTCAAACTCACATCACCGCAATCCTCCTGCTTCTGCCTCCCGAGTGCTAGGATTACAGGCGTGAGCCACCACGCCCGGCACTGTGGTATGTGGTACTGGTTGCTGCTGGACGTGAGTCTCCACACCCAGTATTGTATGTGGTTACTGGGGAATCGAACCCGGGCCCTTATACTTGCAAGACAGGTGCCGGAACCACTGAGCTAACTCCCCAGCCCCTAAAGGAGGAGATTTTTATTTCAGTTCACAGTTTTTAGAGATTTCAGTCTGTAATTGGCTGGCTCCAAGACAGGATGCATGGCAGAGGACTATCACAAAGGGGTAAAATTCATGGTTGGCAGACTATAAAAGCAGCAACAATAGTAACCCTCTTGATTTTCCTTATATTCTATCCAAGCTAGACTTACTTAGTATAGGTAGCATCACTCCCCATGTGTGATTTTACATTACTCACACTAAGAACTATGCCAAACTAATTAATAAAGTAATTTAGTAATCACACACCATTAATTCCAGAATCACACACTCTAGATCCAGCCACCTATGAAAAGATTCACATATGACCACCTAAGGCTTTGGGAGGACATCTAGACACCAGCCATCACAGGGGTCTTTTTGCCTTTTCACAGGTATGAACCTCCTATCTTTGATATTAATTTAACTTTTAAATTTTAGCTTTGTTTTCTCTATAGCATTGTGCACAACATACAATGCTTTATTCACCCTACACAAGCTGGAAACCCATCTGAGAAGGGTAGAACCACACCAGTACTGCTCTTATATATTTAATTTACTTATTTTGTGGAAACAAGAACTGTTTTTAACACAAACACCTGAATTTTTGTCAGAATATAGTAATAAAATAAAATCTAGTTCTTGAAATTCCTATAATTAAACATGATTAAAATGATTTTAGAGAAAAAACTTTGTCACTAAAAGACATAAAAAAGATCTCAATAAAAGGAGAAATCATTATGGCATCAAAATTAAAGACACACAAAATTTTTCTATATTACTCTTGTATTAGCTTGTCATAGGGTATAATGATTTACACCTAGAGGTCTCCCCAGTGACTCTGAAACTGTAGTTCAGAAACCTTTGGAACTGGTTTATAGGAGGAATCTGGTAAGACAGAGATATGAACTGGAGAAGCAGACCTAGAAAGCTTTAAGCAGAGCTTGATGGGAGATTCTGGTTATGGCTCAGAAGACAAGAATATTGACAAAAAAGGAGAAGAAAAAAACAGCTCAGGAGGCTTTAGTTGGGAATAAAGACTTAACTGGCAGATAAGTTCTATGCCCTGTGTGTTATGCTCTGGAAAACAAAGCAAAACAACAAACAAACAAAAAATATTGTCCATGCTTTGTTCCTGCCCTAAGATTCTGCAGGAAAATGTTAAGTACAGTGGATTAATCAATCTGCCTGAAGAAATGTCAAGGCAGCTGAGTATTTAGGAAGTTGCACAGCTATTATTAGAAGCTTAGTCTGCTCTCCACTCAGAATCAGAAGCAAATGACATAGTAAGTAAACATGTTTAAAATGATGTTAAGTTTCAAGTTTGGCGAGAAAGGAAGTTTAGATAAAGGTGGGGGCCTCTAAAGCTGGAGCAGAAGAAAACGTGATTGCTGAAATGATTCACACTAAAAAGAAGCCATCTACATTTGGACTGGACTATGGGAAAAGTGGCTTAAGGGCATATTAGGTACTAAAAAGGCAACAACCTACCAAGGCTCAAAATTATAAAAGTGAAAGACTTTGAGTTGAGAGTTCTGGGGCACTCTATTAGAGAAAGGTCATCTAGGGAATTGATTTCCAGGTATTCAATTTCCTATGCAGGCATTCTGAAGCCTCTGCCACCACCAGCAAGATGCAAACATTTGTGTAGGTGGCAGCAGACACTGGTGTCATCCAGAAGGTGCTGGTTTTATAGTAATGAAGATTCTAACCTTTAATGGTCCAGGGATATTTCCACTCACATTTCAGAAGAAAGCTTGGGAGGCCAGGCAGTGTGGCCTGGAGAGAGCAGCACATGACGCTATGAGAATGAAGTTGAAAGAGGAAAGGAAGAGACAGAAGTACGGAGCATCTGAGGAAAGCTGCAAGGAATGAGCAAACCCAGCCCAAGAGAGAAGTGATGAGGGCTACAGTTACAGGAAATGCCACAGGAATGGGGCTTCCCAAGCCCTTTGGAGTTCACACCTTGCTACAGATTGTTCTAGGTGCTGAACATGAAAATACAGGATTTAATATTAGGTCTGCTTCATTTTAGTGTTGTTTTGATCCCATTTCTTACAATAATCCCCTTATTTCTTCCTTTGCAATGGGAAGTATATGTTTAAGACTAAATGTTCAACCTTCTTTTTGTCTTTTTAAAGGGCTCAGAACCTAAGAGTTTGTCTTAAGTCTCAGAAGAGAATCTGGACATGAACCTTTATGCAATGCTGAAAAGATCAGGACTTTGGCTACTCTTAGAGATAGACTCATTATCTTATCCTCTAAACTTTTTCCTCTTAAAGATACTACCTTTCAAAGCTAGAAATCTGTTAGCTTTAATTCTTTTTCTTTCTCACATACAAGTTATACTGCATTTTTCAAGAAATATTTAATGAATGTACTTTCCCATGTGGCTCTTTCTACCTTTGTCCTAGTTCTAATCCTCATCCCACACATATATTGCCAAATTTCCCTTCTCCAAACCATCTTGCTGCCATAGTTACATAAAGATGGACCAGAGGCAATGATGGACCAGAGACTCAAACTGTTTCTTTTTAGCATCAAACATGCCTCCTGTGACTTTATTCATGCAAAAACAGGTATTGGGGGTGATATTACTATATTAAACATTTAACTACAGGCTCAAAATGCTACACTGTTTAATATTTAATATACACAAGATAGTTTAGTAGTCAATGACTCATAGTTGGGAAAACTGAGGTTCTAGTTAAGTAAAATGCCCCAATTATAAAGCTAAAAAAGAAGCAGGATTCCAATATGAGCCTCTCTAGTACACTGGCTATTAAAATATCTAGTATTCAACTCAGTACCAAAAAAAGCAATGAATACTAGATAAATTATTAACAGTGGAGAATTAGTCAGTAAACTACTGTTTACTGACTAATTATACATTTATGTATACATTTATGTTATACATTATACATTTATGTTAATGAAAAACAATACAGAAACCTTAATGGATCAGGACAGTTCTCTTTATAACGAAGACAATCTAGTTTATACAAGTTTCAGATGGCAATGTAAAAATGTAATAATTTTAGCAATTCGAGAGAAATGCACAACTTAATCTCTGCCATAATTGCTATAACCACTTAATAGGACATGATGAAGGCAATGAAAATACTGGGTATAAGAATTAAATCTTCATTTTATTACAACAGAATTTTATATATGATAAAGCTTATTAAAGCCTGGAACTGCCCTTAGATACATCTATAAGGTACAAACTTTAGCTGAAAAGGAGTTAAAGGCTTTGCTTTGATTACTGAAATCACCCAAAAGTTCTCAGGTAATAATGATACAAGGTCATGACTAATAACTTAATTTGATTTCAAAATACAGTATTTCAGGCGAATAACTCATTTCTTTGACTATGTGGTAAGCAAGAAAAGTCCAAATCAAGTATAATATGTGATACAAAAAGAATGAAAAAAAAAACAATATTAAAATTATCTTCCTTAGAACTTCTAAAATGTCCGTATTTTTCCATTTTTACGATCAAGACTAGTTGAGCAATTTGTTTCAACTAGAAACGTTGTCTATAGTGAGTACAATATTTGTTTAATTACCATGACACAGTGAGGAAATTTGTGGATTTTTTTTTCCAGTATTAGGACAAACTAGGACCCTTACATAGGGCAACAGATCCCCAGCCCTTTTTTATTGTTTTGTTTTTGAAACAGAGACTCACTACATCACTAGTTTGCCAATGCTAGGCTTAAACTTGCCATCCTCCTGCCAGACTCCCAAAGTGCTAAGATGACTATCCCATCTAAACTTGAAGATTTATATTAGATACTGTAATATAAGGTTTACCAGAAATCTTCAAAATATGAGACTTCAACTTCCAGTATAAGGAAGAAACTATATTACATCACCACATCAATGTTTATTAAGTAGATGCATGAACTAATGAATGGTAACCTTAAGATCCAAAGTTTTTATAGGAACTAATTTTTTCAAAAGGGGCACTCTCTGAGCTTTTATAAGGCTGAACTTTTAAAAGTATCAATATTCAACTATTTTGTCACAGAACAATTTTTTATATTTTTACCTAGTTCATTATAATTAAACACATTATTGTTAATGACAGTATTTTATTTTGTTAGGCAAAAAAATAACCACTACACTATTTGATATAAGCTGGGCCTATAAAAACATGCCCATACTATATTATATCAGAATCCATACTTTCTCCACACAGAGATATGTTGTAATATGTTTCCATTATACTTTAAAGACATTCTTAGTAAGGTTTGAAGAATATTATCACCACTGCTAAAATGTGGATAAGGGTTTAACCATATTTTATTCTTTGTTGCATCCTCGATTCAGGATACTTACGTGAAAAATTCGATGAAGATCACTGTTACAAGTACTGAATAAAATAATAGCGCAAATTATTCTAAATAACTTTATGAAAAAGGTAACTTTGTGAGAATTCTAGAACCTCTCCCCCTACACACTGTGCTATAATACCATCACATATTTTCAAATAATTAAATGCAAAAAAGCTTGCTCCAGAAGAGTCCCTTAAGAGTATCTTGGAAAAAAAGGAACATGGTACTATTATTATTATTGCTTTTTTCATAAAGGTGACTGATATTCCAAGAATAAACAGCAAGACCTTCTCGTGTACTGCAGCTAACCACAAATGGAAAATTATTATAATTCTATGACTGTTTATTATCCTCGATGTGTCACATGAGACTGTTACCTAAGGCCATCTAGGAGTGAAACACATTTTTATAGTGTTGCATTTGCCTACTAGTGAGCTTTAATCACTACGAAGTTACCAGCTACCACTTTTCACTTCATAATACCACCGAAAATATTTTGGCTTTTGTCATGCAACAATTTCTAAGATTCAATGCTTCATGCTTACTTCCAACTCATTTCAAGGAAAGGTAAATCAAAACGAGATCTTTTTAATTCCGAAAGCTTGTTCTCCATCAGAAGGATTATTAACCACAATTTAAAAACTTGTTATTACTGCTGTCAACGCTAGTTGAGTTTTTTCTTTCCTTTGTTTTTAAGCGAATACTGTCTTTCTGCAGGATAAAATGGGTAAAGAGAATGAAAACAAGTGAAAGAACTGAGAACAAAGCAAAACCTGGAGTCATGGTTACAGCATAAGGATAAACCCGAAGACAAGGAACCGATGCTGGCTCTTCCTCAACAGTCCTCGTGAATAAACCATTAAGTCCTTCTGGGAAGCTATTGTCCGGGCTCTAAAGCTGGCCAGTGACACTTCCTAAGAGATGCTCTGGCATCCCTCCCACAGAAGATGCTGTAAAAATGGAAAATAGTTACCCAGGGAAACTGGCCAAGGAGTGTCGGGAGCTCGTTCGGGGCGGGGGTTGGATTTCCGGGGAACATCGAAGACCTGCTGTGGGGAGGCCATGGACATTATTGGAGAGTCCAGTTTGCAAGGAAAATATCTGGCCAGAGTTGGCAATTATCCAAAGAAAACCCAGGAGTCAGGGCAGAGGAGAAAATGGTATGACAGGCGGGGCAGGCGCGAGCCAAAGGGAGTTAAGACTGGAGAAGCCAGCGGAAGACTGAGGGGAGCCGCCAGACAGCCACTCGCCCCGCCGGGTGGTCTCGCACCCACCGCCGCCCGGGCCTCAGCGGACAAGGAGGGCTCCGCCGGTCCAAACCTGCCCTCGCCTCCCTGGGCTGGTGTCCACAGCCTGTCCCCTTTCCGAGTTCGCCCGAGCCACCCCCCTCGCATCCTTTCACCGCCTCACCTTCCAGCCCCTCCATTGCGCCACCGCCTCCGGCTCCGTGTGTTTAGTTCAGCTACACCCGCCGCCGCCCAGCTCTAGCTGTAGCAACGCGGCCGCGCCTCCCACCCGCTAATATTCCGGCCTTCAATTGGTCCATCGGGAAGGGCGGAGCTCCAGGGGGCGGGGCTCCAGAGGGGCGGGAACGCGCCTCCCTCGGTCTCCTCAGGATTCCCTCAGGCTCCCTGCGGCGCAGGCACTCAGAGCGAAGCTTGAGGTACCTGAACTCGCTCGAGTCGACAGCGCCTTTGTTGATTCCAGCCTTGTGTTACTTCTCACCTTACTCTTCTTTTGAGATTACCTCCGCACCTCACGGGCTCCCCTTCTGCACTCAAGACCAGTATGTATACCTTCTTGCCTATCTCTCTGAGAAGGCTCCTAAGCAAACAAGCCAACCAGAGCAAAATTCTACTCTTGTATGTAGCGCAGTCTATTTTCCTCTCCTTGGTCTAGAACTTTTGCCGCAGTGTATACTCTAGATATTGCAAACAGCTTCATGAGCTAGGACGTCGTTTTCCTAGAGAAATCACACATTCTCTTCGGAATCTTGGGACTGAGGTTGCTGTAAGAGTCTAAACCCTTTAGAACAGCTTCCTCAGCGTGAAAGCTTGGGCCAAAAATTGGAAGTTAATTCCAGCTTTCCTCCCATCTTTCTCTACTCTGACCTGCCCTGACCTTTCAGTTTTTCTTCATTAAACCAAAATGGTTTCATAATTAATGAGGTAAAATCAAAACTGTTTGATCAGAAAGTCTAAAGGATGGACTAATGCGGCCTGGTTCTGTCACAGTAAAAACTTTTGGGGATAAAAACAGAACTTGGGCCGGGATTTAGCTCAGTGGTTCAGACATCTGTCTTACAAGCACAAGGGCCCCGGTTCGATCCCCAGTAACCACATACAACAACACTGGGCATGGAGACTCACGGCCACCAGCAATCAGTACCACATACCACAGTGCCAGGCATGGTGGCTCACGCCTGTCATCCCTGCGCTTGGGAGGCAGAGGCAGGAGAATTGTTGTGATGTGAGTTTGAGGCTGCGCTCAGGGCCAGCCTGAACTACAAAAAGCAAGACCCTGTCTCAAACAAACAAACAAAAAACTAATTCTAACCGTTTTGATTTTGCTTAAAATTCAACACATTTCACTAGAACTAAGTTTCTTTGAAAAAGTAATTAATAGTGATAAACCATAATCTTTGTTGTCTCCATTATTATGAGTATCAATGTGTTGTTTATAACCAATTTTACATAAATTTTGGGTGTCATTAATTTGTCCCATTAAAAATGTTTAACATCATATGTAAGTTTTACTCTTAAAAGTGTGCACCTTACAAACCTTTAGGCAGCAAGACTCACCACTCGAAGGCATTATTTAAACAAATAATCAGAATTAAAGGGTGTGTGTCTTTCATTGGGAAGTCTTCTCACTGCTTTTGAATGTGATACAATTCAAATCTTGTTCTGACCTGGCTCCTCTGGGTCTTTGTGATTCTAGACCTGGCTGGCCAGAGGCAGCCATGCTCTCTTGGACTGAAATTTCTTCTTGGCATTGCTAAGAGAAAGAAATTGTTTTATTTTGTGAGGCGTTAAAAAAAATAAGCAGAATAAAAATACACATAGAAGAAAGTACAAAAAGCCATTTACAAATTGTAAGTTCTTGAACCAGAGTTCAACATATTTTATTGAATATAAAATTTGCAATAATAGCAGTAGTAATAGTAAGGACAGCAAAAAAAAATAATATATCATGTTAAGTATATTTTAGCTCCTTTTATATACTAGTTCAATATTTAAAATAATTCTACCAAGATGATACTGCAGTGTTCACATTTCAGAATTAAAATCTTCATTTTTACAGATATCTCAGAAAGATGCATCTTTGTCACTATTCAAATCATTAGTCAGTGAAAGCACTTGGATTTAAATTCTGCTCTAATTCTAAAACCTTTAATGATTTCATTGAACTCATTTCTCCCCACCTAGTCTTTCTTCTAGCTGCCTCAAATGTAAATCCAAGTATTTAGATGGACTATAAACCTTATTTGTCCTCTTTTTTCTTAGTTTCTTTTTTCTTTAATTCTCTTAATACTCATCCATAACACCCCTCCCCTTTTTTGAGCCAAGATCTACCTAAGTAGTTCAAGGCTGGCCTTGAATTCACTTGTAGCCCTGGCTGACCTCCTGACCTCTCAGCCTCCTGAGTGCTTGGATCCTTGGCCTGTGCCACTATGTCTGACTCCCTGCCCTCATTTTCATTCTTGTTGATTTATTAATCTTAGCTTATGTTCATAACATATAATGTTTAATCATTCAATTTATTAAGATCCTGTACATGCCTTATTTTAATTCTACTTTCTTTTCCTTTCTCTATTCCTCTCTTCTTGCTCGTTATCTCTTGGATTTTTTATTTGCAAAAAATCTGTCCCTTCATTTCCTTCTATCTCTTCTTTTTTATGTTCTTTACACTTGCCATATTCAGTTGTTAAATACTATATGACATTAAACTGTGTGTTTATTTTATTTCACTCAAAATTTCTACTGTGAATCTAAAGCATACTTATTGATCTTCTTTATAGGCATGGGGCTCATAGAACTTTTATGCTACAGCTACCTTGGTTTGTGAATCCTGAAAAAAGAAGACATATTCTTTGCCTTCACAAGTTTCTTCTCCTACCTGCCTGGCCCGTAAGTCTCTCTTCTTGATGCTTTTTTTGTGATTTAACTTCCCCTTTAGTTAGTACCATTTTTTTTTCCTTTAGATAAATTCTTTCAGCAAATATATATCAAGTACTTTCTATGTTTCTTCACTAGAATTACTAAAATGAAGCTCAATTTCCTCACATTGCTAAGTTCTTAAATGTACATAATTGTTTTAGTGAACAAATAATTTTAGTAGTTGACAATAAAAAGATACTCCTATCATATACAAAAGAAAAAACAATGTTTAAATAGCATTCATTACGTTGGTCCAGGTCATAAACCTAGGAAGTGGCTAAAATAGATATTCTACCCTTGTCTTACTACCTCTCTTCCCTTTGTATTATTTACTTTTTACTACCATTGCCACATTTCCTCTTCACTTTCCAAAGGGTTAATTAGGTATACATACCTTATCAAAGCACTAAATGGAATTCTAAGTCTCACCGAAGTCCATTACTCAATATATCAGCCTCAGTGATGTTTTTTTCCTCCACTGCAACAAATAGCATGATCCATTATAGATTAGTGTATAAAAATTAATTCATTTACTTGAGAACATAGTTTTCATCAAAAATAATGGAAATATATTTCCCTTTAAAGAGAAAAATGTCTTCTGAACAGTGTTCTAGATTGAGAAAGAATGTTTAGAGTTGAATTTAGTAATTTTATTTTCCAGATAGAATTAAAAAAAGGAAGTTTTAAAATGTTTAGAGAAAAAATAGTGATAGTTCATGGCCTGGAACAATCAGAAAAAAAGATAGGTAGAGGTTCAGAGGCAAGGACTTACTGAGGCAAATGTGTTATAAATAAGAAAACAAAGAAAAGAGCCATAAAACAGAGAGGCAGCTGAAGTAAACTCACTCTTTTCATTGTCGGAGGGCTGTTCCAGATACAGTGTGATATAGATTATTCCCTTTCTATTATCCTCTAGTTCCCAAATTCTAAATCTAAAAAGGACTTCCATTTTTCATTTTCACAACTACTTTTTAATTGCAAAATAATAAAATATTTTAATTTTCTTTATTATCTTATCCATTACTCTTTTGCCACCGGTATTACAAATAGATTTTCAATTGTCACAGAAAATCTATCAACATATTTATTATGATCTTTTTGTGTATACACAACTGCTTGATACACAACAAGAAGCTTTTAAAAAGTCTTTCTGGTCTCTCAGAAGTCAACATCTGTAGAGGAAGTCCTGGATAAAGTATAATAAAGAGCAGAGGAGTATTATTAAGTCGTAGATATCATAGAACAACTTATAAAAGCATTTGGTTTCAGAAAAGATATTTATATGAATGAAAGAATTTAAAAGGTTTCATAGGGAAGAACATAAACTGCATTTTGAAGGATATCATTGGATAAGTATGTACCATTGAGGATGAGGGGGCAATAGCATAAGACTTTTTAAGAAAATGATGGAAGCCTGCTAAGTCCTGTGACATGTCTATATCATCTATATCTGCATATTATACATGAGAAAAATATATGTTAGTTAGAGTTCAGGAAATATAGCTATATAATTTATTTATTTTCACTCTTTAACACAGGATGTTGCATTTGTTATATATCCCAGCATATACTATGTGTGCAGTATGTTTCTTTTCATTTTTTATTATTTTCTCATTTACCTTCCACCTTAAATTCTGTTTACCAGCTTCCTCACTATAGGCACCATTGTATTACATATAGCTCTGAGCTTATAGATTCCTTTGGACATGTGTGATCTCTTGAAGCATATATGGGACAATTTTGTATGTGCATCTCTTTTTCATTTGTCTAAATCAATTGTACTTTGAGCTTCATTCCCTTGTTGGTCTTCAGTTTTTTAAATTTAATTTTGAAATTTAATGTTTTAACATTCAGAGATTCACTTATGCTGCCATATTTAATACTCTTTTATAGTGTCTGTCGTATATATACACCACATTTTACTTATTCATTCCTGTAGTGAAGATCCGCCAGTTGCCTCAACTTACTATTACAATGAACATCTTTGTTCCTGTCCCCTCATGAACTTGGGCTCGGGTTCCTCTGGGATGCATCCCTGGACTAGATTACGGATCATATTTATTTCCACTGAGTATGCCCAGATTGCTTTCTACAATTACTATACCAATGTACACTTTCATTAGCAGTACACTAAGTACTCTTTTTCAATATTTCATTAATAGCTAATTTACCTTTGACTTTTACCAGTTTTTTGAAAATCAGTAGTTGGATGTTTCTTGATAAATTGCCTAATTTTATCTATTTTAAGTTATGTTTCTTATAATTTAAAAATTTATAAATCCCTTATATATCCTAGATATTAACCCTTTACTAAGTTTAGTTATTTGGAAAATCTGTTCCCAGTTTGTGAAATATTTTATGTGTGTCTATGATGTCACTTATTGAAGAGTCTTTTGACAAATCCATAAATATATATTCCACTTTATCATAGCAGGATACATTCTAACACCCTCATCAGGTGGTATCAAAACCCATGTTTAATGTTTCCTTTGCTTATCCATACCTACGATAAAGTTTACATGTACCAATATTAGGTACAGTAAAGCATAATTGCCAACTATTAAATAGATAAGTCTTATCAATATACTATCATGAAATTTTCAGCATCATTACTCTTGTTTTCAGAGGTCATTGATAAGGGAACTAAGGGTTACTTAAATACAAATATTGCAGAACCATGACGTTGATCTCATAACCAAGATGACTATTAAGTGATATCTGATGGATAGAATATGCTGACGACAGCAATGTTTTATGACCTGGCAAGGATATAGCAAGATAGAATGAGATTTTATCTTGATATTCAGAAGAACAAAGAATTTTAAATTTATAAAAGGCTTATTTCTAGTATGTTCCTTTTAATATTTTCTGACCTTACTTCAGTTGACCATATCTAACTAAAACTATGGAAAGTGAAACCATGGGTAAAAATGGTGCTGTACATTTCCTTGTGAAGTGCGGGGTTTTAGTTTTTGTAAAAGTGCTCTTCACATCTAGGCTAGGGAGGAATTCACCTATACATTTTGCTCTTAGTCATATTGATTTTATCTTAATTAGGTTTTCAATGTATCAGGAGGCCACTGTTGTATCTGATATATATTAAAAATCCCATCTTAGTTTGCTTAAAATCCATCACTTTTTCCCCAAAGCTTTTCTAAAATGAGAAAATAAATTCAGACATTACAGTTTCATGAATATGGTTGTGTTATGAATAGCTTTATTCTTATCAATATAAAAACCTTTTCTAAAATGAGGAAATAAATTCAGACATTACAATTTCATGAATACAGTTGTGTTATGAATAGCTTTATTCTTATAAATGTAAAAACCCAGAAGAAGTGGATAACATTGTAAATACAATTATAATTAATATAAAGGAAACCTGAGTAGAATGAGAATTGTTGATGAAATTATAATATTAGGTGTTTCTTCATTTCAATTCTCAGATATAAAAAGACCAAACTTTTTAAGACAAAAGTAATGTGGTTTATATCAAAGTTGTTCCATGAAATTGAAAGAGAGAAAAAGTACATTGATAATTTTCTAAGACTAGTAAAACCTCAATTAAAAACAATGTATGAAAAAAATGTTAAGGACATCCAAATTGTGTGTGAAACTAATAAATACAATATTCACCAAATTTAATGAAATCATTTGAATGTATATATAACATAAAGAGAAAACAGTATAAATTTTGTATTTTTCTTTTTTAAAATCAATTATAACAATTTGACAGTGAACTAATTTGGAATTTCAAATCTATAACAATTGACAGTTAATTTGGTGTTTCAAATTTTTAAGTTACATGATGATTGTTATTTTCAAGGACAAGTACTGTTATTCCTATGTACTCCAAAGATATGTATGTACAATTAGTAGCAGTAGATAAGACAAGGTTGTTATTGAGGAGGAAATGTCTTGTGTACATAATTTTCACTAGTCCTCCTTTATTATTCAATTGTATTATTGTTCTGATTCCAGAACATTAGCTCCTTGGGGTAAGGAGTGGACAAAAAATTTATGGCAGAACCATCTGACTAGACCTAGAGCAGGCTGTAACATGGAACAGACATTCTCTCTCCATAATTGGTACTGTGAGCTAGATTGAAGCTGATATAATTCACAGGAGCTTGGCAGATGGTGCTGCAGGCTGGTGTAACTTCTGTACCAATGGCTGCTGAGGAGATCTAAGTTCTTACTCATACCTGTGTAATCAATAAATACTGATGATCCTGGTTGCTTGGAGTCCTTGTCACCAAGGACAGTAGTCCTTGTCACCTGTTCAGCATCTTTGCCACTGCTCACCATGACCCATCCCAGTTCCTCACTTTTTGTTTAAATTTTGTTTCTGTGTCTTTCTTTTACCTTGTGTTGCACTGTCTTGTGGGAAATCAAGACTCTTGTTAAGGTCTTTGATAAAAAATAAAGTGCTAATCTAGTTCTTTTAAAGGCAAGAACTTGATAAATTGCCTAAGTAGCCAACTTCTATGTTGATAATTTTTAAATGTATTTGAAATGTATACATCCTACTTTCTCAGAGAGAGAGACAGAGAGACAGAGAAACAGAAACACAAAGAGCGAAGCTTTCTTTTTTGCCTACTTAATGATACTTGAGCATGGTAGCTATAGCTAGAATATACATCTTGGATCATGAGTGTAAGATGACTTTGATAATTGGATTTGGCCATAGAAGAGCTGAAAGACAGATGAAGTTGGGAGCTCTGGCATCTAGAAGATTAATCTCTAGGGTTATGTAGGAAATCAGAATAATTTTGCTTTAAACATGCTTTTGAATGTGAGGTTGCTTTGCATTTTCCCCACCACATATAATACTCATGAAAGTGATGATTTACAATGTCGAGTGTGATCATGATACGATTATAAAGTGTACTAATAATTAAATATAAAAATAAATAAAAATGAAATTGATGATTTAGAGAGGGAAAAGATAAAATAATAATAATTTTCCTAGTATTTTTTTATGTTGCCAGGTAATTCTGATAATTTGAATGTTATCTACTGCCTAAAACTTATTTGAAGAAGTTTTGAACTTTAGCTTTATCCAGATTTGTCTTTTGCCACAAAAAACCAAGTATTTTCACATGCTCCTTTTCCAACCAGAAAATAAAGGAACAGAGGGGAAAAAATATCAAGAGTTCTTTCTCCTTCAATCTATTATTAATTATAGAAGATATTTAGGCTCCTTTAAAATTTGCCTTACAATGTTCTTATACTATAAGTAAATGTTATAAATTCATGATAATGATATTACAGTACTTGTATTAAAGACTAAGGCATATAATTCTCATACTACAAATCACTTATATTAATATCTATGATTTTCAAAGCTGTTAGGCTCTTTTCCTTTAAAAACATAATAGAAATGCTACTTTCTGTCATTGCTTTTTAACACAAACTGCTATATATGAATTCACCATATAAGTCTACAATAATTACTAAGAAAATTGATTACTGAGTTTTGCCTTAAAAACAAATAAATATGAGTGAAAAATTAGAGCTATAATTTTTATTTTATTGTGGATACATATGACATTAGAATTGTTATTTATACAAATGTCCATATTTGCAAACATTTCTCTCTAGAAAAGTTTTCATTTTCACCTTATCTGCTGCTTTATTAACATTTTTACTTCAAGAATGTATACCAAAAGTTTGCCTTTGGCATTTTTGTACATATAATTTTGTCATGCGACTCCAATGATTGCTTGCTTACTGTTTCTAAGAGACAGAGTTTCTTAGCATCTAACTAATGATCAACAAAACAGAGGCAAGATTCTCCTCTGGCTATGTTTGCAAAACACAATAAAGTACATCCTCATAAGAGAGAAATTCTAGATAACAAAATATTAAGAGAGCTACTAACCTTGGCAATGTCTCTGTTATAATGAACATTTAATGATCCTTGGTAGTGGCAATAGCTATTACCTTTTAAAAAATACACTTTTTTGAAAAAAGGGTATTTTTTTCTTTATATATAGGGTGGAGGGTTGCAGAGCGGGGGAGAAGGGGAAAAAATGAGAATCAAGTCATGTCATATTCTGGTACAAACTCTCAATGTTGAATGTGATGATGATGTGTATGCATAATGTTCCAATAAATGTTTGAATTTTAAAAATTACCTTTATTGGACTATATATCCATCAATGTTGGCTAATGATTTGTGACTCTGTTTTTCAAAGATTTGCCCTCCTTATAAACCTGTCAGGTTACTGTTCTACCATCTGAGAGGAAACCCACAGCCTGTGACAGAGGACAGTCTGACTTCTTGATTTTGGTATTCTCAAGCCAGTCTTCCAATAAAAGCAGATCCTTGCTTTGTTTTCTTTGATTGCCCTATAACCTCAACATTCTTTCTTTACTCAAGAAGCCATCTTTCAATTAATAACTTCCATGAGAATTTCCCTCTCAGTCACTACTGCTAGGAAACCTGACCTAAGATTCCTTTCTAGTTAGATCCATTATTAAATGTTACTCTCTCTCATGCCTACCTGTATTTGAGTTTAAGATGAAAAAAATTAGCTTAACTTTCATTATTATCATGTTTTACATTCCTAAATTAAGAAGGTAAAATATCCATGAGGGCTTCAATTTTTTTAACCCCTAGATTTTTCAAGGAGTTGATAATTATTGCATAGAATATCAACTATGTATTAACTATATATGTAATAAATCCCTGCAGTTACAAGGGCCATTATATTTATGAAAAGCTTAAATTAATGTTGCAGTTAATGAATTTGATAAATATTTACTAAGTGACTGAATACATATGAATGAATGGTGTAACTTTGAAAACAGTTCTTTTAGCTAAACAAAAATTTTTATGTGACACATAGTGATTAGAGTTAATATGCATTTTGTATGCCATTTTTTGTGATTTCATGCATTCCTGGAAACCCACCTATGAAATAGGTGTTATTCTTTCCATTTTTGGCTAAAGAAGCTAAGTTGCATAAGATTAAGGGAGTTTTCTAAAAGGAGAGATCGTAAGTGACAAAATAGACTTTTAAAAACTTGAGATCTCGGGCCTGGGATTTAGCTAAGTGGTTCCAGCACCTGTCCTGCAAGTGCAGGGGCCCGGGTTCTATCCCTGGTAACAGTACTGAGCGTGGAGACTCACAACCAGCAGCAATCAATACCACATACCACAGTGCTGGCGTGGTGGTTCACCCCTGTAATCCTAGCACTCAGGAGGCAGAGGCAGGAGGATTATTGTGATGTGAGTTGAGGCTGAGCTCAGGGCTAGCCTGAACTACAAAGTGAGACCCTGTCTAAAAAAAAAAAAAAATTGAAATCTCGTATAATTCCGCATAACTGCTTTTTCTAAATGAGACAATTGAATTGTTTGCGAATAACAAGAGGAAGCATACTGGACTCATGCATGCTGAGGTTTTGTATCACAGAAGGACTGATGAAGCATTCATAGAATGAAGCAAAAACAAGACATTTGAATTATTCTTTACTTCTCTCAATGCAGAATCTCTGTATCAGTTTTGTTTTTGAGTGTGTCAACTTATCAAGGCCAGATAGCCAGATATTTGATTAAATACTATTTAGAATATCTTGTGGGGGTGCTGGGGGATTAGATTAATAAATTGGTAGAATTAAGAAAATCAAATTAGTGTTCATACTATACATGGGCTTTATCCAATCACATGAAGGCCTTAATTAAATAAAGAATGACGTCAAGGAAGAAAGAATTCTGTCATTCTGTCTTGGGACTCAAACTCCAACTCTTAGATCTCTAACCTGATGACAAAACCCTTCAGATATTTAGTGAGACAAGTCATAATCTCATGAGTCTGTTGTTTAAGGTGAGTCTCTCACTGTTTGTGATATTTACATTTCCTCTGGATTTCCCTGGAGGCACCAACATATTATAGTATGCTTATTCAGGTATGTGAGTAATAATATTGTGAGTAATAATGCAACTAAGAATGCTCTCTGAGGGAATTTGCAAACTTCAGGCTATTTTTGTCTTTATTCAAGTACTCATAGGCTGTTTCTACTTGGAAATCTATTTAACTTGTTGCCAGAAATTGATATTTCGTCACTTGGTGTATTGTTTTGGACACTGCAGTGAGAACCCAATATATAAACCAGTTTCAAAATATCTTTATAAGATCATAAGAACTTTTTGGCACAACTTTATTTTAGACATGTTTATTATATTAAACTAGGACTCAAACATGAGCGATTTTGTGACTGACTCAAGTACTAAAACAGTTTATAATTTTTTGTTGACTTAAGATTATTTTTTGTGCATTTGGGGTAATTTCTAAAATCTTTTCCTATGTTTATATCTTTAAGACTTTTAGCCATTTTATCTTCCATCAGATTAGGTGTTTATATATATATATATATTTTATCTTTATTGGTACGTTAAATATACACATCATGATTGCACTCCATAATGGGGATTCATACCAGTATAAGACACAACTTAATTCTCGTTTTTTCCCATAGCCCTACCCACCCTACCACCCCCATATACATAAAATTTGTTTCTTTACTTTTTTGTTACAATCTCAACATTTTCCCCTTTCACCCTATTTTACATTGAGCATTTTCTATTTCACAATATATAACATACAATGCTAGGACTCATTTACATCTTCATTTTCTCATACCAGAGAAAAGATGCGATATGTACCTATCTGTGCCCTATTTATTTCACTTATGAGGATATCCTCAAGGTATGTCCACTTAAGTAGAAATGATTCAAACTTATCATTTTTCATGGCAGAGTAATACTCCATTCTGTAGAAGAACCACAGCTTTTTTATCCAGTCTCCAGTTGGTGGACATTTGGGTTGTTTCCAAGATGTAGCAATCACCAATTGGGCTGCTATAAACATGGGTGCACATATGTCACTGTGATATGAGTCTTTTAATTCTTGTGTGTATATACCTAGCAGGGCAATGGCCGGGTCAAATGGGACCATCAATCCTAGCTTTTTGAGGATTCTCCAAACTGATCTCCACAGGGGTTGTATGAGTCTACAGTCCCACCAACAGTGGAGAAGGGTTCCTTCTT
>PVIR01014500.1:0-32569 GCA_004026965.1 Petromus typicus | reverse complement strand
CATTTGATCTTTAATGTGTAGAAAATGATTCTACAGTTTCTCAAAATTTCAGAGTTAAATTACTTTTTACATGTTGTAAGACTTTAATCTTTTGATTTCATATTGAATACATGTGATGAGGTATCATTTCTGGTTAGCCTAAAAAACCTTGTCTTAGCATTTGTAGCTTAATTATTATTAATTTTTCCCCCAGAAATTTCAGTATATTTCTCCCTGAGTCTGTCCTCAGTTATATTTAATATTAATTCTGTGTTTAAATAAAATGCTTATCAACAGATATTTCTTCTCTCAATTTTTTTTTTTCATTTACATATGTGTTAGCTGGATTATAATTTCAGAGAAATGTGTTACAAAGGGTCCAAGGTTGGTATATTTCCAAGTCATTGTGTATTTGAGAATGCTTTTCTGTGGCATTCACAAACTGACAGTGACTTTCATGGGAATACTATAAAAGGCTTGAAATATACCTTTTTTCTATCCATATTGTTCGCCACATAGCCTCCATTATTTCCGACACCTAAATTTGGGAAGTCAGTGCAGATATTTTTTCTTTGTGATTTGCCTTTTCCCTTTGGATGTTTGATAGCTCAATATGCAAGTGTAACAGTTTTAGTAATTTATGCTTCAGTGGTTTTTTATATTCTTTACCATTTATCCCGAAACACTCTGAATCTATTCCTTTTGTATATTCTTTCATTTTTATTATTGGATTTTTTTTTTTTTTTGCACAGGAATTTCTTTCTTTAGTTATTCATAATAGGAGGTGTCAACTTAATCTCCTTCATCTCTCTAATCCTTGTGTAGTTTGTCCAAAGGTCTTGTCAGCATTACTGATTTGGCAGTGTTTGGCATAAAAATATCAAGTACTGTACCAGTAATTAGATCTTGAATGATGGAAGTTTCTGTATCTTTTGCTTCAAATTCATTTTTAGGTTTTGAAATAGGGCACCTCCTTGATTTGCAAACTTAATTTGTTTAATGATTTTGGGGAAGATGGCTACATTTGTGTTTGTGTGGAGAAAATGGTTTGAGTTGTGTTTGTGAATG
Organism: Petromus typicus; assembly: GCA_004026965.1. Classification (NCBI taxonomy): domain Eukaryota; kingdom Metazoa; phylum Chordata; class Mammalia; order Rodentia; family Petromuridae; genus Petromus; species Petromus typicus. The sequence goes on along the minus strand of PVIR01014500.1, from coordinate 31,522 downwards.
GAAGCAAAATTTTTTCAAATGCTTTTGCTTGAGAACTGAATTGCTGTTGAATAGATGTAATGTGAACTGAAGTATTACTGTACTGATTTTTCCTTCTCCTTCTTTTCTTTCTTTCCACCCTCTCTCCCTTCCTCCTTTTTCTCTTTCTTACCTTCTGTCTATCCATTCATCCGTCCATCTGTGCATCCTTCTGTGTTTTGAGACAGGGTCTCATCATGTAGACCAGGCTGGCCTCGAACTCATGGCAATCCTGCTGCCCCAGCCTCATACGTGCTGAGATTACAGGTGTGTACCACCATGCCTAGCTGTCATTTCCTTTCTTAATTCTAACAGTTTTCATTTTACCTTTTAAAAAATCTATTTCAATAGTCCATGTTTTCTTGCATTTCTTGATATAATATAGAGCCATTGCAGTCATTTTTTTTCAGCTTCCTACAGTAAATCTTCCAGTCTTTTCTTTGCATATTTTGTGCCTTGTCTTCATTTTTGCTTAGAAATGTTCCAGATTTTGTCTGACCTTACTGTTTTAAAACTTGCCCTTATTGTTCATCCAACAGTGAAGTAGGTAGAATCTTATTGACCTCCTTCCATATTTGTCTTGGGTGTATTTGTATCTTTCCATTAGTACCATAGAGAGGCTAGAAGGTGATGGTATATATTCAGTTAGTAACTATTCTCTGAATAAAGTGGCCACATCAAGTCCCTGAGCTTTGAATTTTTGTTTTGTTGATTCTTCAACTAATTCTGTTTGTTTCCTCTTTGGTGAACCAGCCATTCAATAAGAAGTCATTCAGAACAGCCTCATTGTTGGAGCCATTTTTGTTCTGTGCATCTGTTAGGTCTTTTTTTCTCTCAGTCCTAGACTACTGTGCAAAGTGGTTTGGGCTTTTTAGCCTTTACCTCTTCCAGTCAGTAAATCATGTCAGAAGCAAAACTGAGATAGGTTGGCTGTGTAGTGTTTCTTCAGCTCCACCACAGTTAGAGTAAGTAAGATGTGAGATTCAAGGAGATGTTATTTGCTTCTCCAAGTTAGATGATACCAAGGAACCTTTGTTGTGTGTGTCTACCAACAGTGCTCTGCCTTTAGGAGCTTAAGAGAAGTATATAGTCTCCCAAACTGCTCTCTTTGGTCCATTTGTATTCTTTCTTGTTGACAAATACTTCACCATTACTGAATTAATAGAGATTAGAATTTTTCCTCTTACTTTCTTTCTTTTTGTATATTGAGGGGAGAGAAGTTGTTTTTCATATTTATTTGCTATACTGGGGTTGGACTCATAGCCTTGTGCATGAGAAGCAATCATTCTTTTAAAACTTTAAAAATTATTACATAATAGTTGTAGATGCAATATTTATGGGATACAATGTGATAACTTGATACATGTATACAGTGTGTAATGATCAAGTCAGGGAACCTGGTATTTAAGAACATCGCCATCTTGGGCTGGGGAGTTAGCTCAGTGGTTCCGGTGCCTGTCTTGCAATCGCAAGGACCCTGGTTCGATCCCCAGTAACCAAATACCATACTGGGCGTAGAGACTCATGCCCAGCAGCAACCAGTACCACATACCACAGTGCTGGGCGTGGTGGCTCACGCCTGTCATCCCAGCACTCAGGAGGCAGAGGCAGGAGGATTGCTGTGATGTGAGTTTGAGGCTGAGCTCAGGGCCAGCCTGAACTACAAAGCGAGACCCTGTCTCAAAAAACCTAAAAAAAAAAAAAAGAACATTGCCATCTTTCCAGGAAGTCTGCTTTATGATGACTATAATTAACGTGTGAAATTGTCGATAGGGAGTTGTAATTATGGATCCCAGTTACTGCCGTGCTTTAAAATCTAGTTCTGCACCTTATACTTGAGTAGCCCCTATAGCGTTCACAGTTTATTGTTAGTTCTGTCCTGTCCAGACAGTGATTGAGAACATTATCCATAACTCTGGAGAAACTGTTCTATTAGTTAGAGCACTTTCATACATTTAGTGGAAACATCTAGCTTCAGGTTCTATCCCTTGAGGACGTAGAAAGACTGAAATCAGAATGTATCTAATTCTTAAAGTGATGGCAGTTATTTCCCTAATCCTGTATTTTAATTGTTCCTAAATATTTTTTTTTTTTTACTACTACAGTACTATATTGCAAGTCTTGTTTGAGTTCTTTTCATTTTTCCCCTTTCCCTTTATATAATGAGTATTTGCATGGCTTTTAAAAAATTCCTGAGAATACATTTTTTTTTTTGCAGTATTGAGGATCAAATTCGGACTCTTGTGCTTATAAGGTTGGTGTGGTGCCACTGAGTTAAATCCCTGAACCTACATTTTCTTACTGAATTTCATTCTAAACCTATGAGAATGTCCTTTTGAGATGAATTTGAGTTAAATTTTATTTTCAGCTTCCATTATTTGTTAGCTAACCTTTTTTTTTTCCTCAGAAGTTAGATGAACCAATTGCATTCAGACTTGTGCAGATTACATCAGGAAAATACACTTACTGTCACTAAAGACATGCAAAATGCAAGATTTCAGGATAGATCCTCACAGTCCCATCATTCAGTATGACTCTGAAGCTGATCACAGATCTTCGGTTATAACTTTATTTGTTTGCTACCTAGGCAGTATGAAGCCTGAAGTATCCTGACTGAATTGGGCCTCACTGTTTGAATCATGTTGATATAAAGATTAGAAAACTAGAGAGGAAGGAATACTATTCTCTCTTGACTGTGTCCCTGACTCCTGTCTGAGGCAGGTGGATTGGCCTGGCTGAGTGCCCCTGTGTGGTGGCTGTGACAGACAGTGGCACCCTGGCAGAATTAGTTAACTATTTTAATTTCTTTTTACACCCTGGAGTTTAAGAAGCCAAACAGCTTATGATGGTATTTACTTATTTATTTATTTATTTATTTATTTGTGGCACCAGGGATCAAAGTCAGGCCCTTGTGCTTGCAAGGTAGGAGTGATTCCACTTGAGATGATGATCTTTATTTACTTACTTATTTCTGGGGACCAAATTTGGAGTTGTAGTCCCAGTCCATAGTGGCTGTTTTTGAGAAGGGCAAGAGTATTTCCCTTTTCTCTTCCTCTGTGAATTCTAATTTCTGTGTAGAAGAAAAGGGATATTAGAGGGAAAGCAAATTTTTTGTTTTACAGCCAGATTAGTTTACTCTTTTTCCTCTATCAGGCAAGAGGTTCTTAAAAAGAAAAGGCAAATTAACAAATCTGTAATACTTATTTTACAGAATTTGACATTATGGCCATATTTTTAGCAATAACATTAGCTAGTGTCAATGTTTTAATTTCTCATTCAGGAAATTGGATAGTTAAGAGGAAGTTGCTTTATTCATGGTGTATATATGTGTATGTATGATTAACAAAATAAACTCAACTTTTTCATTTGGGTGTGGAGATGTGAATTGGTAATAATTCTTATTCTTTAGCAAGAAAATGGAGGAGTCGTACCTTCCCTTGCCCTGTTTTATTTTATTTTTTATTGATATTATTGGTACATTTTATACATTATGATCACATTCATCATTGAGAATTTGTTCTTGTACGTGACACAGCTTGATTCTCATTTTCCCCCCCACACTCCTCTGGCCTCCCTACAACCCCTATATACATAAGCTTTGTTTCCTTTTTTTTTTAATCTTCAGATTTTTTCCCTCTCCTCTTCCCCCCTCTTCCCTCCCCTCTCTTCTCTTTTCTCTACCTGCCCTTTCTTTTTTCCTTTTGAACATTTCTTCTATTTCATAATACCTAACATAGATTTTAGAACTCATTCACATCTTCTGTTTCTCATACTAGAGAAATATGGTATTTAACATCTGTGTCCTGTTGATTTCACTTGTGAGTATGTCCTCAAGGTACATCCATTTGAGTATAAATGACTCAAATTTATCATTCTTCATGACTGAGTAATACTCCATTTTATATAAAAAACATCTTCTTTATCGAGTCTCCTGTTGATGGGTGTTTGGGCTGTTTCCAAGATTTAGCTGTTACAAACATGAGTGTACATATGTTGCTGTAGTATGATTCTTTTAATTCTTCTATGTATGTATCTATCAGGGGAATAGCAGGGTCAAATGGGACCTCTAATCCTAATTTTTAAAGGAATCTCCACACTGATCTCCACAGTGGTTGTACCAGTCTACATTCTCACCAACAGTGGAGAAGGGTTCCTTTCTCCCTGAAGCCTGACTGGTATTTGTTATTGATTGATTTTGTGATAGTAGCCATTCTTTGTGGAATGAGATAGAATCTGTGTTGTTTTCATCTGCTTCTCTTGAATGACCAGTGATGTTGAACATTACTTTAGACATTTCTTAGGTGCCTTTACTTCTTCATCTGAAAAATGTGTGCTCATTTCAGATACCCATTTTTGAATTGGGTCTTTAAATTGGGGGTGGCTGATTTTTTTAAGTTCCTTTTTTTTTTTAGGATTTTTTTTTTTTTGAGACAGTGTCTCGCTTTGTAGTTCAGGCTGGCCCTGAGCTCAGCCTCAAACTCACATCACAGCAATCCTCCTGCCTCTGCCTCCGAGTGCTGGGATGACAGGCGTGAGCCACCACGCCCGGCACTGTGGTATGTGGTACTGATTGGTATTGGGGTGAGTCTCCATGCCCAGTACTGTTCTGTGGTTACTGGGGGATCGAACTGGGCCCTTGCGCTTGCAAGATAGGCGCCAGAATTACTGAGCTATATCCCCGGCCTTTAAGTTCTTTATATATTCTGTATAGTAGTCCTTTGTCTGAAAAACACCTGATAAAAATTTTTTCCCATTATATAAGTTGTCTTTTCGCTCTATTGGTGGTTTCTTTTACTGTGCAGAAGCTTTTTAATAAGATGAGATCCCAGTTGTTGTTGATTCCTTCCACTAGTTCCCATGCTGCTGAGGTTTTGTTCATAAAGTCTTTCCCTGTGCCACTGTTTCTAAGAGTTCTACCTAATCTGTCTTCCAGCAGGTTTGATATTTCTGTTTTAATATTAAAGTCTCTAATCAACTTTGATTTTGATTTAGTGCATGGTGAAAGACATAGCTTTAGCTTTAATCTTTGGCAGGTTAAAGCCTGATTTTTCCAGCACCATTTGTTAAAGAGGCTGTCTTTCTTCCATTGAGGGTGTATTGAGGCTGACCTAAGAAACCTATGTGACTGTTGACCACAAGTAGAAGGCCTTTCTTCATGGTGGATGTATATTGATTTCTAGATAGTTGTCAGCCCAGGCTGTTATCTCTTTTTAACAGAAAAGATGACTGTGGTGATGTGAGCATGTCACTTTAGGGAGGCAGTCCTTTCTCCGTGTGTGTGTGTGTGTGTGTGTGTGTGTGTGTGTGTGTGTCTGTCTGTCTGCCTGCCTGCCTGCCTGCCTGTGTATACGGTGGGTTTTCTGATGGTTCAGACACTTCTTAACATCAGTTTTAATCTCAGTTTGGTGAGAAAAAAAATGTGTTTCTTGCATGTAAGTAGTGTTATCATTGTTTATTTCCTCATTAATTTAGTAATTTACCAGAATATTACTTTTTCCCTATATGGATTCTTACAGCCATATTATTATTCAGTTGAAATGCCTGAAGCCATTTTTGTTTTAACTTTTCTCATCTATGGAAATTATGTTAAAAAGAATTTGGCTGTCACACCAGTACTTAAAAATTGTTCTGTACCTAGATTTACAGTGATATCACTATCCTGAATTGACTAACAAGCCTTCTTATACCTTTCTGGAGATTTCATCCTTGAAAGCCAAACCTGAGTTTTAAAAATGTACTGACTATGTGCGTAGATCCTGGTTATCTCATTGGGTGGAAGTGGGATGGAGGAATAGTTTTGACTTAGCAGAGTGCTGATTTAGGAGCTGTTGCTGTTGTAAAAGTACTGACTCCTTTTAAGAAAACATGTAGTTGTACTGACGTTTGCTTTAAGCAAATGAAGCATAGTTCATATCTACTGAACTTGATGTAAGTAATGTATGGCTACATGAGCATTTTTTTCAGTGCTGTGTGTTCTTGCATACAAATTTTAGAATCCATGGCAAATCAGATGGTGCAGAGGCTGTTTGATTTTTTTCCCCGTCTTCCAGTGGGTGGCTTGCTTGAGTAGACAAATGGAGAGAATAAATTTATCAGCGTCGTATCTGTAGTTAAAAAATTATATATCTTGTATTAAAAAATAAAAATTTAAAAATTTAATAGTTTTCATTTTCTGAAGTGTCCTTGTTTCCAATAAATCAATGAATGAATTAATAAAAAATAAATGCATGTCTTTTGGATTATCCTTTACTGTGTTTTTAAGTTCACTTTTATTGCCAAAAATGAAACATCAGGGACAAGTAGTTGTGACTCTTTTATTCACATGTTTTTGCCTTTGAGGTCCTTGTAACAAATATCTTAAAGGCAAACTTCATTTCTTTGGAAACCGTAAAGACAATTTCTGTACAGCACATTCTAGGTACAAAGGCAGCCTGTCCTCCAGTGCCAGGCCACCTGGCAAAGTGGCTGTACACATCAGGCAGAGTCTGCTGTGTTGCCAGGTACTCTGGTAGAGCTCTGCAGTTCCAAGTTGCAAGAGTGCTTGTCTTCTCTTTCGTGAGGAATAACATCACATACACCCAGAGAGGGCAGGGGAAATAGGAAGAAAATGAGAATCAAGATGTGTAATGTACTGGTCCAAACCTTCAGTGTTGAATGTGATCATAATATATATGAAATGTACCAATAAAATCAGTTTAAAAAAGTCAGTTGCACCACTAACGTCACTGGAAAAGAACTCCAAAGAACTCTTGACCTGCCAAAAAAACATGTCCAGCAACCTCGAGTGACCTTTTACCCCACAAAACCAAGGCTATATCTCTGAGGTTAAGAAAATTGTTCATTATGTAGCACAATCTTCTACTTGTGAATTAGAAATCTCAAATAAGACTGTGTTACCTTAAGTCATTTCAAGTTAGATGATATAAGTAAATGTTCTAAATTCTGTATCTTTGCAGTACATTTAAGTAGCCTTAAAGTTGGTGAATGTTTTTCTGAAAGCATGATAAAGTGAAGAGAGAATATTACCATGGTTTAAACGATAGTTAGGAATGTTTTATTCCTGGGATTTTGGATGGTAGTCTTGCTAGTATATTAGCAACATTCTTTTTCTTTCTTTTTTTTTTTTTTTTTTTGTTTGTTTTTTTAGGGTTTTTTTTTTTTTTTTTTTTTTTTTTTGAGACAGGGTCTTGCTTTTGTGGTTCAGGCTGGCCATGAGCTCAGCCTCAAACTCACATGACAGCAATCCTCCTGCCTCTGCCTCCTGAGTGCTGGGATGACAGACGTGAGCCACCACATGTGGCACTGTGGTATGTGGTACTGGTTGCTGCTGGGCGTGAGTCTCCACACCCAGTATGGTGTATGGTTACCAAGAATCGAACCCTGGTCCTTGTGCTTGCAAGACAGGCGCCGGAACCACTGAGCTAAATGCCCGGCCCTATTAGCAACATTCTGAGTACAAGGACAGAAGCAGTAATAAGTTTACTTGTTGTCTGGTATGGTTTTTTTCTCTTAAGACTTTTAAAGTGTATTTTTAAAAAAACAAAAATTCTTTTGTTGGGTTTCATATGAATAGAAGATAATCCTACGAGATTGTGATCTGTGAGGCAGAGATCAATGTATATCTTTTAAAATTTATGTAATTGTAGCCAAATACAAATTTATATATACATTTGTATTTTGGTTATACATTTTGGTTTGAGCCCAGGGCCTTTACAATGAGCTTCATTCCCAGCAAGTCACTAAATTGCCCAGGCTGGATTCAAACTTGTGAGCCTCTTATCTTAGCTTCCCGGAGTATTGGGATTACAGGTGGTAATTATACTTCTTACTACGGTATTCAGACATAATGGATTTGTGTTCTACTTTACCATTCCCTGACATTAGCTAACAAGTTGGAGCACATTTATAGGAGACTGGCATAGATCCCTATATTCTCGTATTTCTTGTACCCAAATGGTACAAGAAGACCTGTTTGTGACACTGTACCCCCAGTAAGGAGCCCATACATTTAGTAAATGGAGAAGAGAATAGAACTCAAGTTCCCAGAATTCATTTGTGGCCATGTGCTAGTTAAAAGGATTAACATAACAAGTCTGCTTCTAAAATTGGCACTTGGTTGATGACATTTGGGAAGTTGGAGTTTTGGGAGATTTCCATCACTCCCAGAACAAACTTAGAGGAGCTCCCAGTGCCAAAACTGTTCCTGTACACAATATGGTTTGTCCTGAGCACTGGCTTTTCTTCTGAGAGTCTGGAATTGTGTATAGGGGAAGATGCATAGTGCCTAATGTGCCTGACCCTGCCTGACACAAACCTGGACTCCGAGGCTCCAGGGCTTCACTGGGAGAGGATATATGGAAGTCTGTGTCTGGTTTCTTGCTTTGCTTATTTTGCTGTGTCACCATAAGTGGTAGACATGCATCCTGCACGCTGAGGCCTGTGAATGCACTGAGTGACGTGAGCACCCCCCATGTGGATCCCCACATCACTTCACAGAGATCTCCATCCAGTTACTCTGTGGTGCTCTGCTCCGGGAGTCAGTTATGCTTGACTCTTGCACTCAGTACCAGGGCTGTTGGGAGAAACACGTGTATTGACACTCGAACATCTGTCTGAATGCGCTGTGGCAGGGTCTGCCGATTTGAAAGCAGTACTCTAAAAGTGACGTCCTTAAGTGGCGAGGGTGCTAGAGATCTGAACAGCAACTGGGTAGTCAGTCATTCCTTGGGGCTTAAGGTGGGGTTAATTTCTGCTACCTTGATTTGGTATGTGAGCTGTTCCTGACTCAGAAAAGTCCCCATGGAGAAATCCACAGGAAACTGCTGTTATCTATAGTTATAGTTATTTATACACATCTCTTCCATCTTAGTAGACCATCAGATCCCTGAAGGTATGATCCATAACTCTTCTTCCCTAGAAGCAGATAGCACTCACGCTCCTTTCACATTTAGCTAGCAAATAAGTAGATTGCTGCTGCTCTGCCCATTAGAAAAGTATCACAGGTGAAGTTTACACTGTGATCTAGTAACAAACTCTAGATTGTCTGTTCTGGTTTTTTGTTTGTTTTGAGACAGGGTCTCGCTTTGTAGTTCAGGCTGGCCCTGAGCTCAGCCTCAAACACACATCACAGCAATCCTCCTGCCTCTGCTTCCCGAGTGCTGGGATTATAGGTGTGAGCCACCATGCCATGCACTGTGGTATGTGGTACTGACTGCTGCTGGGCTTGAGTCTCCATACCCAGTATGGTATGTGGTTACCGGGGAATCGAACCTGGGTCTTTGCTCTTGCAAGACAGTTGCCAGAACCGCTGAGCTAAATCCCCGGCCCTGGTTCTGTTTTATTTAAGGTAGGATCTTACTACATTGTTCAGGCAGCCTCTTGAGTGTTGGCATCATAGTCATCGGCCACCACACCTGGCTCATTGTCATTCTTTTATTTCCCCTTTTCTCCCTCTCCTCCTCTCTCTCTCCTCTCCTTCCTTTCCTTTCCCTTTTCTTTCTTGCCTTCTTCCCTCTTTTCTTCCATTCTTCCCTCCCTTCCCTCCGCTTCCTCCCTGCCTTTCCTCCTTCCTTCCTGTCCCCTCGCTGTTTCTTATTTTTGTGGTGCTGGGATCATACCTAGGGATTCTTTACTACTGACACCCCCCCCCTCAAGTTTTGAAACAGGGCTCACTAAATTGCCTAGGCTGGCCTTGAATTTGGGACCCTCCTGCTTTAGACTTCTGAGGAGCTGGGGGTACAGGCTCATACCACTGTGCCTGGCTCCATTTGTCCTTCTTATTCTTAGATAAAGATTCTACTACCACAAGAGCCTTCTCTGTGATTCTGTATCTCTTAACTTGAGTGGTGTTGTGCTGGTGGGCCAGAGTGAACAGGTGCAGGAGAAGAGACTGTTCTTCAGGAAACAAAAATACCCTGTCTGAAGACTTCTGGATTCTGTTTCATTTTAAGTGAAAAACAGAAAGGGGCTCAAGAGAAAATTCTAGTGAGAAATTTGACATTTGGGATGCTTCTACATCTCATATTCCTTCCTGAAGGCCTTCTTTCCTTGAGAGATTTCTGTTCCTTTGTTTTACATATTGTTTCATGTTTGGATAAGTTTCCTTCTATATGGTGGATAGAAATCTGGTTTTCTAATCATAAAATCTAAAATAAATTTTTGACCTGGTGCTAAATTTCTTCTACATTGCCAAGGCCCTCTTTATTTTCGGAAACAATTCATTTTTCCTTTGACTCATAAAGTCCAGTATTTTCAAAAAGTTCTTATGATATGGAATTTTCCTTTGATGTTTTATGTGGAAACAACTACTGAGTATTTGTTTGAGACCTCTTGTGCACCTGCTTCAGTACTAGATAATATAATTGAATTAACTTTTGGTGGGGAGAAAAAGTCATCAGAGAATGATTAGAAAGGTAATTGTAGGTTTTGAGGGATGTCTATTGACAATTGATGTTTTCAGTTTTTCTCCATTTCATTCTAATTTCATAATCCCCACAGTCAATTTTAAGTTGTTGGTTCAGTTCTCAGTTAAAAAGAACTAATCCCTGTCAGATACAGGGATTTCTTTATGGGCAAGGTTGTGAGGCATCACCATAGGGAGTATCACAAAGGGGAGTGAGTGTTTTGGTTCCTCCTTGAGCAAGAGGGTGGTATGGAAAAAGCTGCAAGACAACAAGGAACTCTGAGCCTCAGTACCCACAGCCTGAAGTAGATGGAAGATACTTCTGCCAGGAAAGCCAGCAACCACATGAAGATTCTTACTTGTATTCTTATTTTGTGTCTCTCAGTCTGTAAATGTTTTAAAATAGTTCTGTTAGTCTTGGCTCCTCTTTGGCCTTAACCTTCTGATACAGTTTCTGTCCACAGATGTTTTTTGTTTTTGTTTTTTTTTTTTTTTTTTGAGACAGGGTCCCGCTTTGTGGTTCAGGCTGGCCTTGAGCTCAGCCTCAAACTCACATCTCAGCAATCCTCCTGCCTCTGCCTCCCGAGTGCTGAGATTACAGGTGTGAGCCACCACGCCCAGCACTGTGCTATGTGGTACTGATCGCTGCTGGGGTGAGTCTCCACGCCCAGTATTGTTATATGCTTACCGGGGATCAAACCCGGGTCCTTGCGCTTGCAAGACAGGCGCCAGAACCACTGAGCTATATCCCCGGCCCCATAGATTGTTTTTGGGAGGTGGCTCGGGGGAGGAAATGTGAAGAGTGGTTTATCAATTATTAGGTTTGGGGGTATGTGTCTTCCTTTGACTCATTCTGCTGCTCACTGAATAGTAGTATCTGAAATATCTGATTGCTAAAGTGAAAGAAATGTAAAGAAAATGGCCTTGTATTGACAGATTCTTACTTGCTCTGTAAATAGCAACCATTGTATTTATATTATTATATTTTTTTCCTAGTACATGACTCCCGTACACAATGATCACATTCATCATGAGGAATGTGTACCTATGCATAATTCATTTTAATTCTTTTTTCCCCATCTCCCACTTTTTTTTTTTTTTTTTTTGAGTCAGGGTCTCACTTTGTAGTTTAGGCTGGCCCTGAACTCAGTATGTAGCCAAACTGAGTTTCGAACTCACAGCAATCCTTCTGTCTCTGCCTCCTGAGTGCTGGGAGTACAGGCGTGAGCCACCACGCCCAGCATTGTTATATGTAGTAACTGAGATTGAACCTGGGCCCTTGCCTCTTGCAAGACAGGCACCTGAACCACTGAGCTAAATCCCTAGCCTCCCTCTCCCCTTTTACTCCTCCCCATTTACAAAGCTTTGTTTCTATTTTTTCCCTTCCATTAATTTTTAAAATCCCATTACTCCTCTTTCCCTTTCTGTTCCCCTGCTGCCCTGTTCCCCTTCCCATTTGAACATGTGGCCAATTCATTGAAACAGAAAATTGTTATAAAGTAAGGATATATTCTTATCATATCCCCCCCACTCCCCCCCTCACCCCTCCTCCATTTGGTCTGTTGCTCAGCTGGCTTTAAACTGGCTGAAGTGATCCTTCTGCTTTAGCATTTTGTGTACTGTAGCTTGGATTACAGATCCACTCATTGCACGCAGCTCTTTTTCCATTGTTAGTGACCTGAGAAGTTTACATGGCCTTGTGGAATAGAGTCCTTTGAATTTGAGTCTCAGTCCTGTTACTTATCAGTCTTCCAAAGTTGGTTGGATTTAGTTGGTTAGATTTAGAATTGGCCTCTTTATTTGTTTTATGGGTCATTGTGAAGAGTGAGAAGGATGATAAGGGCAAACAGATGAGAGGGTTTAGGTAAATGTTTCTTTCCTCTGACCAGAGATTCCACTTAATAGAAGTTGGGACATAAAAAAAATTTAGGTTTTGTTGATCCATGCCTTTTTTTTGGCCAGGTCTTACTGTGTAGTCCGGGCTGGCCTCTAATTCACTATGAAACCCAAGCTGGCTTCATACTCCCACTGATCCTCCTATCTCAGCCTCATGAGTGCTGGGATGATAGGCATTCCTCACCATCCCTGTTCAATTTATAAGCCGATTTTTGTCTATTTGGAGAAAGAATTTTTTTTTTTCAGTACTAGAGATTGAACGCAGGACTTTCACTTTGAGCTGTATACTATACCCAGCCCTTTTTTATTTTTTATTTTGAGACAAGGTCTTACTAATCCACATCTAGCTAGACTTGGCTGGAATTTTTGATCCTCCTGCTGTAGGCTTCCTGAGAACTGGAATTACAGATGTACACTACTATTTTATTTTTTAAAAGTCCATTTAATTTTTTTTTTTTTTACTGTGTTCTGAAATACTAACGTACTATTAGGATTACTCAACTAGTCACAGAGTTATGATAGGGTCATTTTATTTTTGGTATTGGGCTTGAACCTAGGGCATTGGGTGTGCTAATTATGTGTTGTACCCCTGAGCTGTGTCCATGGCTTTTGTGTTTTATTTTTTTAAACTCTGTGTTTGTTCTGATTAACATTTCTTTTTCTTTTTTTTTTTAGGTTTTTTTTTTTTTGAGACAGGGTCTTGCTTTGTGGTTCAGGCTGGCCTTGAGCTCAGCCTCAAACTCACATCACAGCAATCCTCCTGCCTCTGCCTCCCGAGTGCTGGGAGTACAGGCGTGAGCCACCACACCCGGCACTGTAGTATGTGGTACTGATTGCTGCTGGGGTGAGTCTCCACACCCAGTATTGTATGTGGTTACCGGGGATTGAACCCGGGTCCTTGCGCTTGCAAGACAGGTGCCGGAACCACTGAGCTAACTCCCCGGCCCCCTGATTAACGTTTCTGTTCTGAGGCAGATGTGTACCTTTTGGTTACTTTGAATATTTTGAATCTCACTGGAGATCATGCTTAAAATATTTTTTTCTGTGAAGGTTTTAGGATGTATCTTTTTAAGAGAAAAGTAATAACCTTAAGTTAGGAGTAGTGGAACTATGTATTACTAGTACCACATTGAAAGGCTAATTATCAGTGTGTCATCCTAGCAGAGTGTTAGCTTGTTGGTGTAATCCATGTCAGCAGGGTGACATGTTGTAATTTTGTCTTCATTTCTGCTTACTCTTCTCATCTTCTGTTTGCATCAGCAAACAAACTTTCTTCATTGCAGTTGTGGTTCGTTTAGTGGCATCCACTTTCACTTGAATTGACACAGAAATCTTCCCTTATCTCTAGGCCATCTCCAAGTCTTTTCTCAGATGTAAAAATGACATAGCATCTGCTCTGTAATTGTTTCTAATGATACATATATAATTACTGTTCCTTTTGTTTCTGTCTGAACTATTGAGTCCTTAGATTTATCAGTGGACTGATGTGTTTCTGTAAGGTTTACTGGCATAAAACTCTGTTCACTTTTTATAGGTTTGTATTTTATTTCTCTATAAATCTTATTGTATCCAATTTAGGAAAAAAATTATTGCTAAGTACCCTTGTTTCACTTTTCTCAATTGTACTTTAAGGTGGTATCTTAGATTATGGTCATTAATATTTTGTTCTGTAATAGTTGAACTAGTCTTAGATGGTTTTTTTAAAATGAAAGTGCTTTTGTTATACCAGTTTCTCTTTAATGTGCTTGTTTTATTGACAGTCTTGCTCTGTAGTTTAGGCTGCCTTGAAATCACTTTGTAGCCCAAACTGGCATTGAATTTGTGGCCATCCTCCTGCCTTAGCCTTCTAAGTGCTGGCATTACAGATATATGCCACCACACTTGGCTTAATATATGCTTTTGGTATTTTCTAAGCATATTAGCTTACTCTTTTATTTAGTTATAATTAAATATCCTGGTTTAAAGAAGCCTATATACACATTTACTAGATGTTATCTTATAGTAGAACTTTAATAACATTTTTTCCCCAGGAGGAAACTAACCCACTGTTGTAGGAAATTGTTCTTTTCTCATTTTTATTGACTTGCAACTTCCCATATTTGATGGTTTTTCTGTCAGTAGTAACTGAGGTCTGGCTTTCGAGTTGGCTAAGAGCTTCAGTGGGACAGATCTTTTCTTTATTACTCCCTTTCTTCTGTGTGTCCAGAGCTGCTAGCGCAGTGCTAGGACCAGTGTCATTAACCAATAAGTGTGTGCTGAAATAAGTAGTTCCCCAGGGGCTTGTTTGACTCTTTTTTTTTCATCTCTTCTCCAGTAGGAGAGTGAGATCTTTCTCTTGATTTTTCCTTTGGAGGCCAGATTCCTTAGCTCTTGTACAGATTGACATTATGTAATCTTTCCACTCTTTGAGAACATTTTCTGTGACAGCTGACTCCTTTGGGTGAATGAATTTCTCAGTCAGCTGTTGAAGTATTGAGCTTAGGTTTAGAAAAATGCAGAAACATTTGTCCATCAAGCTTACAGAGATTGTTTGGCAGAAGAGATGAGCTGTATTTAAATCAGAAATATTTGTTGTTTTAGATCCTTCTCAGTCGTCTAGGCTGGTCTGAACTTCTGGATGGAGTAGATTCTTTTGTTAGATGATAGAAGTTGATTCTTGGAAGCCAGAATTATTTTTCTCATTGATTTTGCTTGTATTTTATTTTATTTATTTATTTTGGGTTTTTGGATGGCATCTTGGTTTGTAATTCAGGCTGGCCTTGAACTCATTATGTAGCTGAACCTGGCCTGGAACTCACAGCATACTCCTGCCTCTGCCTCCAGAATGCTTAGATTACAGGCGTGAGCCATCACACTTAAGTTTCAGCTTACATTTTAAGAAAGAGGAGGGTTCTAAGTATCCAGAGGTACTTAGTTGATAGTCCTATATTACAAGTGCACCTTTTTCTTTAAGTCTTATTACAGTAGTATTGCAGTAGCTAACACTTTTGTCTTGCATTTCATGCAGTGCAAAATCATACTGATAATTTTATTCAGCAGTGGTTCTTTGAATCTGATTAGTAGTTTGGCTAGTTTTATTTTATGTGATTTGTACTTTATGTTTATATATGTTGATGTAGTAGGAAATAATTTCTAAGTAAATTCATCAGAGAATTTGAAGATATTTCCATAAGGGAAGTGGTAAGTATACATTTTCTGTAAAGTCATATACAGCTGTCTGCAGATGTGAAAGTAAAGCAGACTGGAGAACAGGAAGAATGTTACCTTTGTCTTGAATAGGAACTGGAGGGTAAATTTACTAAGGTTCAGCTTTAAGCAATGCCTTACGCAGTTTGCGTTCATACAAAATTCTCACTTTTTCTCTGTTGTGAATATGGGTACTGAGTAAATTATTAGAAAAAGGCAGCAGACACTTGTATAGACAGAGTGGGATGCTGGTGTTGTTTCTCTTTACTCAGTGTCTGTTCTTGTGGGTGCACTGTGAGGCTATCAGTATCAGTGGGAACGCCTGAGGCAGCCTTCAACAGGAAGCTGGGCCTCTTGACCCTGCCCTTCCTGCTTAGGAAATGGCCACAAGCTCCTGCACAGGCTTTGGGAAGTTCTGGTGCTAGGCCCCAGCCAGAAGAGTGGGTTTAGGGGAAGAGGAGGTGGGGTAAGGAGAGAAGGAGGGGGAGGGAAAGGGATGGCGCTGGAGATGGAAAGCAGTTGATTGATTCTACTGGCTGTTGTTAGTGCCTTCAGTTAAAGCAAACAGCAGTTCTCTTTTCAGCTAGATTTTTGCCTAAGCCAACTGCCACGGTTTGCCATCTTTCTAAGGAAGTCACTAACCTTATTTATACAGTATAATGATCCTTAATGTGAAACTGCAAATGCTTTTCCTGAGAAGCCCTCTGAGATGAGGTGCTGTGGTGCCCAGGGACTGCCATTGTTGCAGGGCGCTGGTGACTAATGGCTTTACATGCTTTTGCTGGGAATCTGGTTCTAGGCGGAGCTGTTCCAGTCTTGAGTTACATACTCTGTCAGCTCATGCATTTATCAATTCGGAAGAGCAACTTCCTTGCTTGAGGCCTTTGTTCTGGGACTCAGGGCAGTGCAGCTCCAGAGCACAGGAAGTAGGAGTTAGTGGTTACTGGGCAACTAAGTCCTTAGGTGATTGGATTTTGAGGTAGTAAAGCTGACTAGCTATGAGAAGACAGATTCAGGCTGGAAGAGGTGGTCAGGATAGGTGTTCCCCAGAAGGGTGCAACTCCCTTCCTGGCTCTTCTCTTGACTGTTTCCTGGGTACCAGGAGATGAGCATCTTTCCTCTGCCTAGGCTCTTCCATGGGCTGTTCTGCCTTGGAGCTGGCCAACTATGGACCAAACCTCTACCAACCATCCATGAGCCAAATAAGGCTTTCCTCCTTTAAGTTGTGGATGTCCAGTGATTTATCCTAATGACAGGGAAGCCCTCTAGATTCTTTGGAGATACAGGAGGATGGGCAGACAGGCTACGTGAATATGGGAAGGGCTGACACCCTTGCAATTTAAATTTTATAGAAAAAGGTGAATAATCTAAAGCCTTGACATATTCAAACAGATTGCCTCAATATTTCAATGATACTACTACACACTTGAAAAGACAACCACAAACTGTGTTTTTTGATGAATGAGGTTTGTGGCTAAAGGTAGGGGCTGTACTTCACTCTCATCATTTATTGTCTCTGCAAAAGTCACTGTATCTTTCTAAAGTCTCAGCTGCCTTATTTATAAAAGGGGATCAGTGATTTCTAGGAGGAAGAACTAAGGTAGTATGTGTTAGATATTTTGTATAGGGCCTTGGAATAAGTAAATATTCAATAAAAGGTAGCTATTCTAGTAAATAGCTGGTGTTGGTGTTTAATATGTTTGACTTACTAGTGCCCAAGGAATGGAAGATTAGAAAAGTTTTGTGATCATCATTGCTTACATGATAATTTAATGAGATTGAAACAAAGTTTACACTTGAATCTGGAGTCTGTGAAATATAAGGGGTCAGAATTTTTTTATGTGTATTAGCAAAGGAAAATAGACATCTTAAAATCTCTCTTTCTCCTCATATTCCTGACAAATGAGTGTAAATGACTTCAAGGACAGTACTGTGCTTGCTGCGTTTGTAGTGTTTCTGCCGTACTTTTATTACATGGTAAAATTGTTTCTTTTTTTTAAAATGAAATAAATAAAAGAAAGCACAAAGCTACCACAACCGAGTCTTAGCAAGTTGAGGAGCTCACATGTGCTAAGCAAGTGTGCCGTCTTGAGGCCACTGCCTTGTACTCTGCCTTTCTGATAGTGTCATTTTTTTGTATGGGTTTCTGATTGGTGGTGGTATTTAGGAACTGCTAGATGTACATAAGGTAATGCTTCCTTTTCTAAGTCGATTCTTTTTTTTTTTTTTTTTTTAAGGGTTTTTGAGACAGGGTCTCACTTTGTGGTTCAGGCTGGCCCCGAGCTCAGCCTCAAACTCACATCACAGCAATCCTCCTGCCTCTGCCTCCTGAGTGCTGGGATTACAGGCGTGAGCCACCACGCCTGGCACTGTGGTATGTGGTACAGGTTGCTGCTGGGCGTGAGTCTCCACGCCCAGTATTGTTATATGCTTACTGGGGAATCGAACCTGGTTCCTTGCGCTTGCAAGACAGGCGCTGGAACCACTGAGCTAACTCCCCGGCCCCTCTAAATCGATTCTTTAGTCTTCCTATATGCAATTAGAGAGTGTGGCAGTGACCAGCCTTGTTGGTTCCTTTTTTGTCGGGATTCTTTTTTTGCCTTTAGGTAATTAACATGTCAAACATGTTTTAAATGAAGACAAAACAAAATAAAAACAGAACTGTTGTTTTATGAAACTGAAGTCTCAAGTGAATTCTAGGAATGAAAATTCTCAGTAGTCTGATCAGCTTAGGTCTTCATATAAAAATATTGTATAGATGATGATCCGTATTCTCTCCCACCTTCATTTTATACTGCAGATGTCTTGGTGAAGCGTCTCCAGCTTCCATCCCTCAGCCCCACTGTCCCATCAGTGGTCATCTGAATCCTCTTTTGGATACTAAAATTAAGAGATGTTATATGACACTTTGGTTAAGAGTATGGCCCCTGGAGTCATAGCATCAGAGTTTGGATTTGGTTTTGTCACTTAGCAATAGGCCACAAGGCGTTTCGTTACCTCAGTTTCTTCCTCTATAAATGGGCATGTTACTAGTCTCATTTCTACTGTCTGTGAGAATTAAATTAGAAGTCGAAATAGTTTCATTTAAAACATTGTAAAACTTTATAACATAATTCTCAGTGAGAATTTTATCATAGGTTTTTTTCATACCTCATAAAACATGATACATACAAACATGATAACATACAAACATGATCTTAACTAATTTTAGTTCTGCATAAATCATTTCAAGATGACTATTTACAGTTGGGTGTACATGTAGCAAGTCTTCATATGTTTTTGTTGAAAGTTTTGAGGCAGTATTATAACACAGATACCTTATAATGATGAATTGATCTGTACGTTTGTATACTTTTTTCTTATTAGAACAATATATAAATATCAAAAACAGTGTTTTTATCTTATTCTGTTTTACCTATGTTGAAGACAAATGCTAAAATATTTGATAATCTATGTATTATTGTCAAAACAGTATTTTCTGATGGCTAATTTAATCAAACCATTTTTCTTTCTTTTCTCCTATTTTTTTGTTTCCCTTCTTTCTTTCATTCCTCCTTTCACCTTGGAACCTTTTCTTTCTGTTTCACATCATCTGTTATACATTTTGGTTCTCACACTTTCAGTTTCTCACATTAGAGAGAAAATTGGTCTCAGTATGCATCCATTTAGCTATCAGTGTCTCTAATTTATCTTTCTTTATGGCCGAGTAATACTCCATTTTATAAAAAAATCCACATCTTTATCTAATCACCAGTTAATGGGTATACATTCCCAATGATGAATGTGAACATAATATATACTTAAAATGTATCAATAAACTTAGTTAAATGAAAATATAAAATACAATAATTGAACCAAACCATATATATCTCCATTGAGTGAAAATGTGCTGTAAATTTTGCAGCAGACTGTTAGAGCTTATTTAGAACTAAGTTGACTGGCATTGAACTTAATGAACCTCTAATCCTGAACAAAGGTACTGTGTTTATATATAAGGTTCTTAACAAGACTGCCGGATATCCTAGCTCTATCTCAGTATCGGAAATGTATTTTGTATATCCTAGCTTTATCTCAGTATCGGAAATATATTTTGTAGAATATAAGAACATTTTGAAATTAGAATAGAAAAATAATAAAACTATTCCTACAACTTCTGTGATTCTTGTTTTGCTTCAAATCTAGCTTTTGATAAGTTGAAGAGATAAAATAAAGCTATGTACTTAGATCCAGCATTTTCTGTAAATTTTATACATTTTTTTCTTACACTTTTGAATCTGGCCAGATAACTCTTTCTGTCTTAGAAGTCCAAGAAGATTAAGCAAAATGCTGCATATAAGGCTGAGTAACATTTAGTGACTTCATCTTTTCAGTCCATGATTGATGGGTAAGTGACATAAATGCTGGAAATCCAAATGAAAACTTTTCACTTTTATCATGGAAATTAGAGCAGTTGATTACTTTTATTTTATTTTATTTTTTCATTTATTGAGTTTATTGGTATATTTTAGATGTACATTAGGGTCACATTCAACATTGTAAATTTGCACCTGTACGTAGTATATATTGATTCCCATTTTTCTGATTCCTCTGCACTCCCTACTACCCCCACCCCTAACATACATAATAAGTTTTGTGACTAATTTTAACTGTTCCTTGTGTGATCCTACTTTGCAGAAGGAAAGGATAGCAAAAATGAGAGAAGAGAGCTTAAAACCAGTTTTAAAAATTCTGAAAGGAGCTGAAACCTAACAATCAAGGTAATGAATGTAATGTGATGACCGCATATTAGTAGCAATGAGTCTGGTGGTAATCCTGTCACCTACTGATGTTTGGTACAGCAGTGCTAATTAAAGGCTGGTATTTGTTGTAGAAATGGGACTGACTTTAGGTCTTTACTGGTGTTTGTGGTTTTATCTACTCCATACTGGTTTCTAGTTTGTATATTCTCTCTGCTTTGGTGAAAAACATTAATGATAGGAACAGAATAAAGAAGATAGGTCAGCTCTAGATGTTGGACCTGTTTGACTACATGGGCAGCTTGAACATGCAAATTTTATTTAAAACCACCCATTTTGCTTTCAAAGGTTCTCTCAGGGAAAAAGTGATAGGCTGTTATAAACAGGAAATATTCTCAGACTTATTAACAAGTAATTTTGTAGCTGAGGTTTATTATCTTCAGCTTCCACTGTGGACACCTGAAAGCAGTTACTGTATGTAAGTTGTTCAGAGACTGAAAAATCAATGAGACTTGAAAATACATTTTGAAGAAATTTCATATGGCATTAAGATAAGTAACTCCAGTAGAGATTTTCTTTTGTACATCTAAAAAAGGTGAACTGCAAGAGTTATACAAAGAATGCAGTTTTAGGTCACGCATATCCAAGAAAGTAGGCATGTAAAATCTTGCCTTTGTATGCTGGGAGGAGGAAATGCTGTTTATTGATATGCCATCCCAACATTGTTCTGTCATCTAGTGAAACGGTTAGGCAAAATGTTGGATCTCAGTACTCCATGATACTTAATCTATTGTCTGTAAGGACAGCTTCTGCTAACATTAGATTCACACACTTGTGCTTTTATATATATGTGCATACATATATAAATATGTACACATACACACGTAGGTATCTTGGAATAGCAATGGAAAGGTGAAAACCTCTTCCCTCCTGAAAGTCAAACTCATGGATTTATATAACAGACTAATTTTGAGTAAAAATCTTGAAATTCTGGGAGACACTAAATATCTGCACAACAAAGGCACAGCTCAGAGATTTCAATAAATCTTTTCAACCTTGTTACTAAATACTTTGAGCATATATATGCATGGTTTTCATTAGATTTTGTAAATAACTACCAGTTTACATGTACATTTAATACATTTTTAAAATCTAAGGCTTTATTTTAGAAAATAAAAAATGATTTTCAGAGGATATATTACACTAAAGACAAAAAAGTAATAAGAGGAGGAAGTCTTACTATCCGTTTGTGCAAATGTGGCATTGTTTCATCAAAATAAATTTTTAACTGTGATTCTAGATTAAAAGGAAATTAGAAGTCAGGCTGCTGGCTGCAGAAACATCCAGTTCTACTTGGCTTTAGCATGGAGGAAATGAATTTTTCTTGTAAGGAGCCTTCCAGAACTAGGGAATGCTCCAGATTTTAGCATGAGGCACTGGATCCTGTCTCTTCATTTCTTTACCTTAGGTGCACAGGAAGCCGACTCAAAACTTCTCGCTCTGAAGCCTCCTGCACAACTAGACGGGAGCTGGGACAACCTGCTCAGGCCCCCGTGCCATGGCCAGTATCAGTGCTCAGCTCTTCCAGGTCTTGCAGCCAGAACAGCCCCATCAGTTCTGTGCAGTCGTCCCTGACTTGGACCATAGTAATAGTCTTTGTCAGGATTTGGGTTCCTACCTGGGCAGAGGGCCAGGCTGCTATCCCTGAGGTGTTTGAAGGAGGGAGGCATCCCTTCCCCTCATTCCAACTGAACTGGGGCCTTGCCTATAAGTGCTGAAGAAGAGTAGATATTGGGTAGGAAATCAGAGGCACCTACTTTTATAAATTGAAAATGATGGCTAAGAATTGAGTTATTTTTTTTTAATTGAAACATGTCCATCAAATGAAACACTAAGTATTGAGATCCCTTTCTTCCTCTTCTGTTTCAGCACTGAGAATGCAACGTAGGGCTTGCACATTCTAGATGAATGATCATCCACTGTGGTACATCCTCAGTCCTTCAGATTTACTTTTTTAAAAAACACACCATTTCTGTAAAGATTAATTTTGCTAGCAAGTAAGAATTTATTAAAAAAAAAAATTCAAGCGAAGCAGTTACCCAGAAATTCTTAAGTAGTCTATGCCATAGGACTGGGATTGAACACCATTTTATCTTCGTGGCTAAGAATAATGATTTTTTTTTTTTTTTTTTTTTTTTTTTTGCTATAGAGTCTCTCTTTTGTAGTTCAGGCTGGCCCTGAGCTCAGTCTCAAACTCATATCACAGCAATCCTCCTGCTTCTGCCTCTAAGTGCTGGGATTACAGGCGTGAACCATTACACCCAGCACTGTGTTATGTGGTACTGATTGCTGGTGAGGTGAGTTTACACACCCAGTATTGTATGTGGTTACCAGGATCAAACCTGGGTCCTTATGCTTGCAAGACAGGTGCCGGTACCACTGAGCTAAATCCTCAGCCCAAGAATAATGAAGTTTTAAATCTGTAGTTGAGAGTCACCTTTTTTTTTTTGTTTTTTGTTTTTTTTGAGACAGGGTCTTGCTTTGTGGTTCAGGCTGGCCCTGAGCTCAGCCTCAAACTCACATCACAGCAATCCTCCTGCCTCTGCCTCCTGAGTGCTGGGATTACAGATGTGAGCCATCATGCCTGGCACTGTGGAATGTGGTATTGGTTGCTGCTGGGGTGAGTCTCCACACCCAGTATGGTATGTGGTTACCGGGAATTGAACCCGGGTCCTTGCGCTTGCAAGACAGGTGCTGGAACCACTGAGCTAAATCCCTAGCGCTTGAGAGTCATCTTTGATGATAGAACAACTACTGTCAACTTGCTAAATTTCATCAAGTAACATCTGGATAAAGTAGGAGAATTTAGACTTGTTTCAGTTTTCAAAAAATCCCCAGGGTTATACTTTGTAGGAGATCTTCGCTGAGGTTGGCTTGGCAATTGAGATTACTAAGTGAAGAAGGTTGCCACTATATCTTCTTTGAAGAGTGCTGGAGACTGAACCCAGGACCTTGTACAAGAGATTTCCCATTGAGCTGCATTCCTAGCTCTGTGGCATATGAATTTTTGACACTCTTGGAGGTCTTCAATTACTTCCCTATAATAATGTTAGTAATAATACTAATCTAATACTAATATTACTAATAATAATGGTAATTGCCTTTTTTTTTTCATTTTCATGTTCTACCAGGCTCCATGCTTATTACCTTTAAATTTTTATTTATTTATTTATTTTGATTTTTTGAGACAGAGTAGTCTTACTCTATAATGTAGACTGGCCTTTGAACTCATTATGTAGCCTAGGCTGGCCTGAATTTCACAGCAGTCTTCTTGCCTGGGCTTTCCAAGTACTAGGATTACAGATATGTGCCACCATTCTTTATTATAAGCAAATAATTTTTAAAAACATGATGAAAACTGAAAAAAAGTGAAAAACAACACATAGTATGAAAAACTAACAATGAGAGAAGTTAGGAGAAACATCTCTCAGGAACTTAAGGTTTGATCTTTGAGTAAGTCTGAGGGATTCTGCTTTATTGTTGTGTAGTTTCATTAACAGTTGGCACAGTTAGCCCCCTGTGTCAGATGTGGGGGCAGAGTATTCTGTAGTTCAGTGGGATTCAAAGGTTACATAGAAAGAGAATGACTGGTTCTGTCAGGCTAATAGTGTTGCTTAGAGCAACAGGATTCTGTTGGATGGGGAATCTGTGTCAGAGCTCTTAGGACCAGGATACCTATGAGGAACACGCTGTGCCACGGGAAGTGACACGGGAAGGAGGGCTGAGGTGGCTGTAATCTCTGTGGCCTAAGCATAAGCAAATATTGATGTGAGACTTTAAACTATGGCATGCTAGGGAAGACTAGGAAGGTGCAGCAGAGGTGGATTATACTTTCTGGTTAAGATGATTTTCTGCCTGCTTCAAACTTACATAGGAAAAAGGTGACAGCTGATTTTTAAAACTTACACTTTCTCTACTATAGCAACACCCAGTTAGTGTTTTATGCTGTGAGGTTAATATCTTATACTTTGTTAACAGTATATGCAATATTTGAACAGTATATTGACTATTCCACTCTATGGAATAGGAACTCTCCAGACATGACTGCTCAGTTTCTTTAGTCTTTTCCTTTATACAGTGTTGTGTAAGTTTCCATAAAAGAAAAACCAAATCAAACCACATAGAGAAGCCCAGGCTCCTCCAACAGGCCATTTAGAAGGGGCTCATGTGTATGAGTGTTACATAGAATTGCCGTTTTTCTGCCTTTGCATCAGAATCCTCAAGTGGCAGTCTGGTATGATTCTGTGCTTCTCTGGCTTCTCCCCATAGCTTGTAAATGCCTCAGTCTGAATTGACTCAGGGGTGTGTGTCCTTGTCAGTTGTAGTAGTAAGTGGAACAGAGAGTCGATGTTTGTAGCTCTTCTCTCTGCTTTGGTAATTCTCAGGGGGTAGAACGGACCCTTGTATCAGAGTGCCTGCTCTGGATCTTCAGAGCTGGGCTGAAGCCCAGAGTTGTTGAATAAGAAACTGTAGAATGCAAACAAGGGTCAGATTTCACAGGTCCCTAGAATGCCGTAATTATCACAATGTCATCCTATATACTTGAACATCATTGTGATGGTTGTTGGTGACAGAGAGTATCAGAAGCTCACACAATTCCACTGTAAGGCTGTAACTGATCTTGTTACCTGAAGTATGATTGAAAACTGTTTTTTTTTTTTTTTTCTCTTTTTGAAACAGGGTGTTGCTTTGTAGTTCAGGCTGGCCCTGAACTCACTATGTAGCCCAGCCTAGCACACCTGGCATTGTGGTATGTGGTTATCAGTGCTGGGTTTACAGGTGTGAATCATCATGTCCCGTATTGTGGTATGTGGTTACTAGTGATCGAACTTGGAACCTTGTGCTTGCAAGGCAGACACCGTAATCACTGGGCTAAATCCCTGACATGACAACTGTTTTTTCCCCCCAAATTTCAATGGATTTTCTTCAGCACAGATCTGCTGATTTGAGTGTCTATTCATTTTTTATTTATTTATTTTTTTTGGAGACAGGTTCTCACTTTGTAGTTCAGGCTGGCCCTGAGCTCAGTATATAGCCCAGACAAGCCTCAAATTCAGCAATCCTTCTCCCTTTGCTTCTCGAGTGCTGGGATCACAGATGTGAATCACCACGTCCAGCATTGTGGTATATGGTACTAATTGCTGGTGGGTGTGAGTCACCACGCCTGGCTTTGTTGTAGTGGTTACTGGGGATTAAACTCAGGCTTTTGCACTTGCAAGACAGGCACTGGAACCACTGAGCTAAATCCCCAGCCCCTGACTGTCTATTCTTTATGCACCGTATAGTAGAAATATGGTTTTATAAGGAGGGTATTCTTTTCAAGGTATTTAGAAGAGATATTTTAAGACAATAAAGGCTTGTTTATAAAAGAATTCTAAAGAAAATAAAAGTAAAGTGAATTTATTCACTTGGGAATCTGGTCTAGTCCAAGGATTTTGCTAATTTTGTTGTTAGCTCTGTAAGTCACTTTATAATTAACAGTAATAGAGATACTTCACTTCAGATTAAAAAACTTTCTACCTTGCTGTCTTGATCTACCTGGGGACTTTTAGAGAAAGAAGCACAGGACACAGTGACTAACTGCAAGGAGAGAGAAAGACTCCTTGAGAAGGCCCAAGGCTGCTGCGGTCCTCTCAGGTGCTGGGGAGAAGGAAGTGGTAAAGGTTGTCTCCCTGCAGGCAGAAATCCTCAGATGCTGAGGCTGTTTGTAGGGGAACTTGGGGGAGGGAATGTCATATAGCTACACCCATACAACCTCCATCAAATAGATGAGGTTAGTTTCTATAAAAGTATGTTATTGATATGCAACTAAGTATTCATAAATGTTATTACTTAACATGAGTTCCTACTGTGGCATAGAACGAGTCACTAACTTAAAAATAAAATGCCTGTTTCTGTGTAGGCAGTGCTACATAGTTCATTTGGTCCGTTCTGGGTTATTACAGTACTCTACTAGGTACTATTAAGTGTTTGAAAAGTATTAGCATGGTCCATTGGTACATAAATTGGATGCCCATTTATGTATTTTTCTCATGTTGTTACTTCTAAAATGACATTATCTTAGCACTTGTATTGGTTTAGCTTTGTTTTTTTAATCAGAATAAAAAATTGAATACAGATAAAGGATTCATTAATGAGGATACATTTTTCATTATGCAGTGAGTGATAGAATTTTTCTTGCATTGAAATATTAAAATGCTCTAAATACCTCTAGAAAAGCACCTCAGTAAGTTGACATTACTTCTCAAAGGAGGATTAGGTTTCTCTTTATAGTTCTAATTCTTGACTATAGTCTTCCTGATACTCATTTGTATGTGAGTTGTGATATTTTGCCAATCTTACAAAAAGGCATAGAAAGAGTCAGTATGGAAAATTCCTGTAGGGTTTCAATAGGCCATAATGCAGTTACACAATTAATTGGTCTTTAACTTGTTCACTTCTTAGATATGAAGATTCTCTTAAAAAGCTGGATGTGGAGGTACACACCTGTAATCTCAGCACTGTGAAGGCTGAGGCAGAAGGATTTGCAAATTCAAGGCCAGCTTGGTCTACATAGCATTCTCATGAATGAATGAATCTAACACCAGTGGTCAAATGCTTCCCTAATTTTTTAAAAAATAAGTTTGTGTCAGAAGTAGAATTTCAGCCCACATTACTTGCAAAAACCAGAATCATTTCCTTTTTATAAGCTTTCTGAGACTTCTGATACTCCTTTGCTAAAAATGGTCTGTAGATAAGACTTCCCATGAGCACATTGGCTAACATGATGAGTGTGTATGAAGGGCCTGCCAGTAATGGTGGTTACACTTGGTGGAGATTGTGTGGTTTGTCTGTGCTAGGTGTTGCAGAAGGTTGGCCATCAGCCTGAGGTGGTTGGGATGTGACCCACCTCCACCGGGAATCTGAAGTATCAGAGACTTTCCTGCTTCCAGCGCTGAAAACAAAACATAACATTCTCCTCTAACCTGTCCAGTTAGTTGCTTGTTAAAGTCCCAATTTCATAATTTGTAGCTAGTCTGAGGAATGGTTAGGCAGTGGGCCAGTCTTACAGAAGTTGCGAGGAATTAAAATACAGGTAAACTTGAGGAGCAGAATAGAAATCCAACAGAATTACAATTTCTGTACTATGAGAAAAAGAATTCTGGAGCAGTGATGAACTTACAGTAAATAAGTTTGTGAGAATTGTGTAATAGCATTTCCTTAAATGTTGGGAGATTGGAAATGATCATGAAATTTGAGAGAAATGGAACTTAATATGAGGTTAGGAAAAAAAGGAGGAGAATTTTAAAGTCAACTCAGCCCATCAGAGTTACAGTTGTAAATAAAAATAGGATGTATACGCAGGCAGTGGATTTACTTGATTCACAGTAGATGTTATTTTTGTGCCTCAGTGTTTACCCCTCCTTCCCTCTGACTGGCCCTGTAGGGCTGAAGCCCTGTCCACCTGAAGCACAGCTGGACTTTGCCTTCCTGTCTGAAACAGCCTCCTGCAAAGGAAGGCCTCAGAGGCAGTTGTTGAAGTCAACTTCTTAAGCAGGTAAACAGATCACCTTAATGAACAAAAGAGGAGATTGTTTTTTCACTTCTGTTCTTTTGAGGATGAAGAGAATATTTAATTGAATTTATTTATTTTTTGCTGGGTATTGAACCCAGGCTTTCATGCACTCTGCCCACTTGCATTCTAAGCATACTCTTTGCCTCTGAATTATACTCCAGCTTACGAGAACAATTTGAACACCCACTATTTTCCTTATATCTTGACTGATTAGAGTAAATAATATTACATTCCAGAACATTGGCAGTGAGTAGAAATACAAAGCAGAGTTAATACTAACCTTGTGGAGAAACAGGGAGAGGCCAATGAAACAGTCAAAGATAAAGTGTACTTAGTAATAATAAATACTAATACAATTAAATAAATACAGAAAATGTCATGTTTTTGGTAGTGGTCTAGATTTTAACACCATACCACTCATTTTCAAATACCTGTTTTTGTAAGTGGGTAGAAGTCTAGTAGTATCCTTTTGGTTACAAATCATTTTAAGTTTAAATCACTGAC
The DNA here is from genome assembly GCA_004026965.1 of Petromus typicus. NCBI lineage: Eukaryota > Metazoa > Chordata > Mammalia > Rodentia > Petromuridae > Petromus > Petromus typicus. Next base: position 3,165 of record PVIR01014500.1, on the reverse strand, counting down.
CCTATGTAAATTAAGCAGGTGAGATAAAATGAGGCAAGATTCTTGATTCCAGAATATAAAATTCACATAACTGTGAAAGGTGGGACTTGAAATGATGTTATGGTTTTAGGGAAGCAGTTTTAATGACACTATGTTTCTGTGCATGTCTGTTACATATGTCTCAAGTGTAGGAGTATTCTCTTGCAGAATTCTGGAATTTATGATTTTGTAATCTTGTTTATAGTGATTCATACTAAGGCTTTTTTTAAAACATAAATTTGAATAAGTTTTCAATTACGGATTTTTAAACTAGTAAAGTGATGTGTCTGAGTATTGCTTAAATGCTCATGACAAAGGGTATGCTTTGTGTTGCTTGTCAAAATATCTTAGTATGATATGGGTTGTTAGGGAATTGTAGTCAAAGAAGGGACCTTAAAAATTCTCCCAGAGAGTCTAATGAAAGAATATTGTAGTAATGTTAGCTTGACCAATCCATTGTCTAACATTATATGTTTTGTCTTTACATACCCATTAGTTTTATAACTGTGTTTTTGATGATGTGTAGGACTTGAAAAAATGCTACTTGATGCCTGTAGTTCACTTATTATGACTATTAAGAGGCATTTGCTTCCAGAAATACTATGTGTGGTGTTATTCAGCAGTAATTTAGGTGCCCAGGACTGTGCTGGTTGCTTCAGACACATCTCCTTTTGCCTTCACAGCAGCCATCAAAAGAAGCGGAGGTGTACCTGTTGTGCAGGTTGGGAAGCAAGATTAGAGAGTGTCAGTAACTACCAACAACAGGTTACATCTCTGGGAAATAAGTTTATGAAGAATTTAAATTTGGTGTTATTTTACCCCAACACCATTGCTCTTTCTTTTATGCAGGGTTGCTTCTGGAATTTTGCATGTTTCGTAAATTATCACCAGGGACAAGTAACTTTCTTTCTACTAGGGATTATAACTTTTTTTTGGTTTTGTTTTGTAACTTCCAAGCATATAATTTAAGGCTGATGTTATAAAATTATTTATTTGAATGTGATTATTACTTTTAAGCAAATGAACATCTTAGCCAAGGTGCTAAGTCATGAGGCTTACCTACCTGCACATGAGGGGAAAGAGAAGGCCAGTCTAGTTGAATGAGCCTAGTCTTGGCTGGTGTCATCTTTCCCTCCTGGGCACACACCTTGTAAGAGCTCCTGGGCCCCAGGGGTTCTTTTTATTGGCATAATTATTTATCTCAATAATTGTTCCCTTGGGCTTTCTAATATACAGTTTCTAAGAGAACACCAGATAGTATGGAGGTCTTAAGCATGAACTTTTGATTAGAACAAACAAAAAAGAAACCTCTAGAACAGGTGGATACCAAACAGTTCTTTCATTTTTTTTTTTCACATGAAAATAGAGTGAACAGAAGTTGGTATGATTTTGAGCATTTAATAAGAGTAGAAGAAAAGAGGGCTCACTTGACTCAGGGCTTCAGCCGGGTTGACTGATGGAGGATTATATTTCCTTGTCTAGGAGTTGAGCACCGCTGCTGGTTCCCTAGAAAGTTATATTTTTATTTATATAATCATAATGTCACAGATGTAGTTGAATAGTTTATTGGTTATAGCACAAGATAAGGAAGACATAATTATAACAGCAGCAAAAACAGTCACTTGAAGTTTTAAAACCTAGCAGTGTAGAGGGTTTTGGAAAGTGAACGGAAACCCGTGGCACTGTGTCAGAAGGGAGAGGTGAAAGCCACCAGAAGGAGATGTTGGGATGCTGATCTCCTTCTCATACGTGGTGTACTGGGAAATACTGTGTAATACTGACACAAGAAACTGCTACTTAGGTGAAGAACTAAAATAGCAAAATCAAGAAACTTAAGGATGAGTTAGAGATAGAGTAAGTGTAAATGAGTTAGATATGAGAGATGCATTAAATCAAGAAGTGATATAAAAACATTGCTAAACTGATACCCACAGAAAGATAGCAAAACCAGTAACAATGGAAGGAAGTGGAAAAGGGAAATGAGAGATACTTATTTTCTGTTTACTAACGTGGTTCTGTTTGAGAAAACATAATTACACATGCATTACTTTTAACATAATCAAGTAAAGGAATATTTCAGCAGATGAAGATGTGTAGTGTCAGGGATAATCTTTCATCTGTACTATTAGTCATAGCCATTACTTGAACCACACCATCAGTAGTGGAGGGAGGGCTTAGTTGGGGTGGGGTGATGAAAAATATTCAGCTGGTTTCATAGTGGGATCCTGATCAAAATGGGGCAAGTCTTTAGTTACAAGAAATTAAAACAGAAACACTGTAATCTCTCTTCAATCATGGAAAGTGAAAAGTCTTCTCCTTGCCAGAGCCTGGCCGAGAGACCAGTACCCCAGCTAAGGCTCCAGGTTCCTCAGAACCCTGCCTCCTCTAGGGTGCTGGAGCCCTGTTGGAGAAGGACGCCTGTGCAGTCTTTGTTTTCTCAGACCTGAGGAGAGGTGGAGCTTCAGGGCACTGACTTCCTCCTGGGAACTTCCTGAAAGAGGGTATTCTAAAGTCTCTGGATGAACAGTAAATGCTTGTGGGTTGAACAATGGTAGCAGTAGTTTTCCAGGGCCCTCGATTTTGTTTTGACTTTGGGAAGCTTGGATAGTTGTGTTCTTGGCGCCTCCAGGTGGGCGATGAAGGAAAAGAGTAATGGTGGGGTATGACTCTTTTGGGAATGCGTCCTCTATTTAGCTCTAGACTGTCCGCTTGTGGAGAGAGCTGTGCAGCACTGGGGTTCGTGTAGGAAAGAGCTAATTTGGAGGTAATATCAACGGCTCAAGAGAGCACCACATTTTAGGAAGTTTTATAAATGGATGTTTTTAATGCAGTATGTCTTATTTTGATCTCACTGTGACTGAATTTTTAAATAATTTCAACTTTTGAGATAAAAGACCCCCCTCCCCAGCTAGAACGTCCTATTTAACAGCTGTAGATTTCTTTTCTTTTTTTTTTTTTAATCTTTATTGGTACATTAAATATACACATCATGATTGCACTCCATAATGGGGATTTGTACCAGTATAAGACACAACTTAATTCTCATTTTTTTCCCATAGCCCTACTCACCCTACCACCCCCCCATATACATAAAATTTGTTTCCTTACTTTTTTGTTACAATCTCAACATTGTCCCCTTTCACCTTA
>PVIR01014499.1:24674-40186 GCA_004026965.1 Petromus typicus | reverse complement strand
GAGAGAGCAGTTGCGGTGAGAAGCCATTTGGTGTGTGGGCTCTACCTGCGTGAGTCACAGCGCCTTTGTGAGTTTGCCCCTGTTCTTTCCCCAGGCTCAACCCTAGGACCCTGCAACCCCGCCCCCTCCCTCTTTAGGTGGAAAGAAGGAAGAGGGCCGCCCGCCCGCCGCTTCCTGCCAGGCTGCTGTGCTCCCCACAGCTTCCTGTATCTCGAGGGCTGATGCTCCCATGGCAGACAAAACCCGAGCATCCGGGTACCCGGCAGGGTGGGGGAGCCCATACCTGGGGCCTCCGGCTCGGGCTCCGGCTCCGGCTCCAAGGCTGCGCTCTTCTGCCGCTTCCAGAGGGTCTTGGGGAGCAGCAGGCGACTGCTCCGTGGCTCTTTGGGCGGTGCAGAGAGCACCCGACGGAACAGCGAGCGAGGGGCCGGCTGGCTGCTCTCCATGGGCTCCTGGTGGCTCAGCGCCCTTCCCCAGCCGGCCAGGCGGCCCCAGCGGAAGCCTCCGGCCCCCTTCTCCCCAGTGCCCCCCAGGTGCCAGCGGTAGGAGGTCAGTGGGGAGGGGGTGGCGGGCTGGCTTTGGCAGAGCTGGCTAGGGGACGACGAGTCTGTGGCGGAGGCCATCCTGGGGAACAAACAGGTGACACTGGTTCACGGCCTCTGCCTGTACACTGTCTTCATCTCTGCTCCTCTCCGCACTCAGCCCTGCCTCTGGGGAGCCCACCTGGGAGCCATGCCCCTCCGCTCTTACCTTGATTTCTTGGCCGGCCCAGAACCAGCCGCCTTGTGCATTCGGCCGGCTTCCTCCCACTGAACCCAATTCCACGTGACCCTGACCGTCCTACCCCAACCCACAGCCCGGCTGCAAGGGCAGGATGCAGGGTGGGAGGGTGGCAGAGGCGGGTGGCTGTGCAGGCTTCTGGCGAGTCGGTCCCACAATCCCTCACTGACCAAGAGGCGGCACAGGAGGCTCAGTTATCTCTTCTGCAAAATGGTCACATGCTGGATAAATGCTGCAAGGTTAGGATGATCCAGAGTTCCTATCTGCCGCTGCCCAGCTTGTAGACCTGTTCATTCAGTTGTTTGGCCCGATCTCCTTAAAGAATATATTATTTATTTTATTTTTCTATTTTTTAGGGCAGAGTCTCAAAAGTTCTGGCTGGCCTTGAACTCACTGTATAGTCCAGGATGGCCTCAGCCCCTGGGTGCTGGGATTATAGGGCTGGGCCGCCACCACATCTGGCTTAGGAATAGACAGGCATGGTGACACATGCCTGTCTGCACTTGGGAGGCTGATGCAGGAGGATTACCTACGAGTTGAGGCCAGCCAAAGCCAGCCTGGAATACATAATGAAAAACTTGTTCACTGAAAAAAATAATAATAAATTTAAAATTTTTATTGTAGTGTCTTTATATAGTGGAATACTATGCAGCAAGGATGAAGAGCCGCTGCATGGTCAACCTGCAGGTCAATGGAATGATGACCTTGACTGCTGAGCCAAAACACCATGAAGAACATGTGCTGCATGAACTGGGTGCTGTGGTCCAGGCCTGTACTCCCCACTGTCTGGGAGTCTGCAGCAGGAGGATTGTCAAATGCAACACGAGGCCAGGGATTTAGCTCAGTGGTTCCAGCGTCTGCCTGGCAAGCACAAGGTTCTGAGTTCAATCACCAGTACCACATATCACAATTCCGGGCACGGTGGTTCATGCCTGTCATTTCAGCAAGGGGGAGGCAGAGGCAGGAGAATTGCTGTGAGTTCGAGGCTAGCCTGAGAATTTACTTTTTTTGAGACAGGGTCTTGCTCTGTAGTTCAGGCTGGCCCTCAGCTCAGCCTCAAACTCACATCACAGCAATCCTCCTGCCTCTGCCTCCCGAGTGCTGGGATTACAGGAGTGAGCCACCACACCTGGCACTGTGGTATGTGGTACTGATTGCTGCTAGAGTGAGTCTCCACACCCAGTATTGTATGTGGTTTACTGGGGATTGAACCTGGGTCCTTGCGCTTGCAAGACAGGTGCCGGAACCACTGAGCTAAATCCCCGGCCCAGGCCTTTTGTTTTTAATAGAAGTGAAATTCACATAACTCGAATTTAACACATTGTATTTTTGAGCTGAGTGCAGGTTCCATGGATGTGGTCTGTTGTGAAATTTGTTAAGCAATATATTTTGGTGTGGTGCCCTGTGCCTTATATCTCAATAAATGTTTACTTGAAAAAAAAAGATGGACAAATACCGATCTGATGGATAAGCAAGTCAGCATCCCTCTGACTCAAAAGCCAGACAGGAACTGGTCGGAGTACCAGCTGGCCTCACTCCCTGAGTGACTTCAGGCAAGTCATTTCCTTTCTCTGAACCTTGGTTTCCTTCTTTGTACAAGATGATAACATCAAGTTTCAAAATGTTCGTCATGTAGCCCAGTGTGGTGGAGGACACCTGTCATCCTAGCGATCAGAAGGCTAAAGCAGTAGGATCGCTATGAGTTTGAGGTCAACCTGGATTACACAGTGAGTTCAAGCCCAGCCTGGGCAACATAGACCTTGTCTCAAAAAAAAAAAAAAAAAAGATAGGGTGGGTGGGGGAAGCGGAAAAATGAGAATCAAGTCGTGTCATATTCTAGAACAAAAACTCTCAATGTTGAATTCAGTGATGATGTGTATTCATAATGTACCAATAAAGATTTGAATAAGAACAAACCAAAGACAAATATAGCTTTGTGGTGCTGGAGATCAAACTCAGAGCTTCACACATCTGAGGAAAGTGTTCTACCACTGAGTGACAACCTAGCCCTACTTTTACTTTTTTATGAGGTGTCCTATCCCAGCCCTTTTTACTTTTTATTTTAATTTATTTTTGTTTTGTTTTTGATACCAAGAATGGAAGTTATGACCTTGCACTTGGGAGGCAAGTGCCAGACCCACTGAACTAAATCTCTGGCCCTTGCTTTTTATTTATTTTTATTTTTTGCCAAGAGAAACTTTTATTTTACAGGCAGTTATATGTTTCCAAATTTAGACACCAACTATGTTGAAGTTGGAGTTATGACTTTGGCTTTGTTTTCACCCCACATTCAGGGTCCAGGGCAGTATTAGTTGAACATCATTAAGGAACACTTTTACTGGTAAAAGACTGACAAACGCGACCTGAATTCTGGGAGCTAAGTGGCTTTCCAGCTGAGGGGTGGGGAGAGGACAGGTAGGCGCAAGATCATCTCCATAGGAGAAGAGAACCACGTTGCTCAGGGAGCCACAAAGCTTTGAGGGCAGGAGAGGCTGCCAGCCTGGTGATCCGTGTTACCCACGATCATCTTAATCGCAGCAAAGCAGAATCTCCAATTCCTCAAGGTAACGGTAAGCAGGACAAAGTAGAGTCAGGCGGACTTGTTAACTGGAAACTCCTGTCAGTGTCCTCCATGAGGTGACAGAGTCCTCAGAGTGACTGGTGGAGGAGTGAAGAGCCTTTTCAGCTGTCACCAATGCACGCAGCTGGTACATACGTTAGGCTCATGGGCCCCGCCTGTGACCCCTCGAAGCCCACCTGCACATTTATAGAGCATGCCCCTTGTGATTCTGGCTGCCCCTGTGTTCAGGCCATCTTCAGCACTTTGTGTTTTCTCGGTGATAATGCCAAACGCCCTATACAGCAAAGCCAGAGAGCCCAGACTGGGCCCACGGTGTCCCTTGTCTAGTCACCATATACCAGATCTGTACATTACTTGATTTGGACCAGGTCATATTCTGAGTTTCCTTCAATCCTAGCTGAAGACCGTTCACTGCCCCCAACGCAGCCCTAGTCATGCGGCATCCTCCAGGGGTAAAGAAATTCAGTTCAAACGTGCCCTGGCTTTTATTAGCTCCAGTTGGTAAAATAAACTTATGAGTATCCTGCAGGAGGAATTCTGGATCCACATTAAATAAGGAGACGAGGGATTCACACCAGTCAGCGGGACTCCGGCCCAAATCTGCATTGCCAATAACCGGCTCGGCTGGCTTAAAGAAAGCTGGCAGAACCCCACCACCACGTGGTTTTGTTTCCACTGCCTCTGCCACCTTCCATGGAGTCACAGCAAACTGCTGTCCACTTCTGCAGCCGCCTCAGGCCGGGGTCAAGAGCTCGGGACCGGGCATTGTTCCTCTGGCTCCTCGGCAGCAGCGCAGAGCCCATGTTACTACTGCCTCCTGCACACGATGACCTTCCACCTCACTTTAGACTGTGAAATAGGGTCTCATTAAGTTTCCCAGGCTGACCTCACACTTGCAGTCCTCCTGCCTCAGCTTCACTCGTTGCTGGAATTACAAGCACGAGTTACAGTGTATTGCAATCTATTTTTAATTGAAAAATTCCTCCATTTTGCATTATTTTTTGAGAGAGAACTTCTTGCTATGTAGTTCAGGCTGGCCTTGAACTCACTATGTAGCCCAAGCTGGCCTCAAACTCCCCGTAATTCTCCTGCCTCAGCCTCCTGAGTGCTGGGATCACAGGTGTGCACCCCTGTGCCCAGCTCTCCCTGCATTTTTGCTGGAGATTTTCTACCCATGTGACAAGCAGCCCCCGAATGCCACGAACTGACCCCTTCTCAGCATGACCCTGGCTCCCTCACACTCTTATGGGTTGACTCTGAGATATGCTGTTCTGTGCTGTCCCCATGGGACTGAACTCTGGTTCCCTTCCATGAGAACTTGCTTGATGACATGTTCTTCCCTGGCTGTTCTTCCTGCTCTCATTTCTTCCTCATTTCCCAACTGATAAGTCTCAGGGACACCTTTTAATAAACCATTTGTACTGCTATTTATTTATTTACTGTACTGAGAACTGAACCCAGAGCCTTTGCACTGAGCTACATGTTTAGCCTTTTTTTATTTTTTTGTTTTGAGACAGGGTGTTGGTAAGTTACTCAGTTGCCCAGGCTTCCCTTGAATTTGTGCTGCCCCTGCCTCAGCCTCCCAACCCACTGGATTACAGCTGTGTATTTTTACATGTGATTTATTTTTATGGTGCTGGAGATCTTCTTCGGGACTTTTTTTTTTTTGGTCTCAGGTCTGCTTCTGGACAAAGCCACAGACCATGGGAGACCCGTGATTTTTCTTTCTGTCATGACTTTACTGGAGATCTGCAGCTGCAGGAAGAATCGACCATGAGAGGCTGTGCCCTTCTGGAGCGCTGAGGGTTCATCCTGGGAGTTATTAGTTTCCAGTCTGGAAGAAACAAGGGCAGATGAGAGTGGAGTGCATGTGTGGCAGGGTTTGAGCCTCCTCATGGTGGGACCTTGGGTGGGGAGGAGATGGGGCCCAGAGCGTGGGAGCAGCTACCAAGCTCCTGCAGGCCAGAGGGCTGGGCAGACTGAGGGGAGAAGGAAATGGATGCTGGCGTGTAGGTGGCATGAAACTGTCTCGGTGTGATTAAGCATTTCAGTCACTGAGGCTGGGGGCTAGGATGAGGTCTCCCGGGTGAGCTCTGGCTACCGGCAGGAACGCGTTGTGTTGGCTGTGTCTATGGTCAGGATGGATTTGTTGCAAGGAGGATCGCAACCTGTGATTAGCGCCTGGACAAAACTAAGGGCGAAGGAGTTTGAGGTAGATTCAAAGGTTAAGCCATCCGGTCGGGACCCACAGCAAGATCGAGGTTGTATAGCCGGGCAGAAGTCAGAAAATAGGAGGTTGGGCCTAGGTTGCCTGCATCCACCGGGCTGCCAGGATGATGCGTCAAGGGCCGCGCTGAGCCTGGGCCCGAGCGCCCAGAGGACTCACGGGGGAGAAGTGCGGCCAGGAGCGCAGCTGGCGGAAGAGCGCGTCGCCGGGACAGTCGGTGCGCACGAGCTGGCGGTGGCCCAGCACCCGGTAGTCCTGCTGCAGGAGGCCGGCTCGTACCGCGCAGCTCGGGAGCACGTCGCGCACGGTGCGCAGCGCGGCCTCACTGGGCAGCGTCCTGGTGTAGTCCCCCACAATGGCCACGCCGAAGCCGCGGGAGTTGTGGCGATAGGTGTGCGCGCCCACCCAGTGCCAGCCACGGCCCTCGTACACGTAGCCATCAGAGCCCACCACGAAACTGCAAGGGGGTGGGGGGAGAGAGGCGTGAGGGAGCCTCACCTCTTCCCTGGGCTGTCCCTCCCCTTCACTGGCCATCTCACCCCCCAAAGATCACCTGATGTCAAGAGCCACGTGACCCTAAAACTTCTATCCTCAAGGAGCATCTCTGCATAAAGGCCTCTGTCCTATTCGGCTCCACGCCAGGTGCACTCCAAGTGCAACCCCAGACATCTTCCTGTCTCTCTGGATCACCCTCCTCAGCGCTGGCTTCGCCCCTTTTCTCCCCTCTTCTATCTTATTCTCAGGTCCAGATCTTTTAAATTTTGTTTTTGAGGTACAGGGAATCAAACACAGGCCCTTGGCAGGCAGGCCCTTGTGCTTCCCACATTGGCGCGGTACCACTCGAGCTAAATTCCCATCTCAGGTCCAGATCTTATTCGGTTCAGAGCGTCTCTGTTAGACCATCTCTGCTACGCCAGGCGCAGGCCCCAAGGCCTCCCCATTCCTGCCTCCACTCCTACCTAGTCTGTCCCTTGACCTGCTGTTTAGCTATTTCAAGTCCCTATTAGGGGCTGCCCTTGCTCTAACCTGACTCTAACCTGACTCCACCCACCACAAACTCCTCCTCTGCCTTGACAGGCTCCTCCCACTAGCTTCACTCTGACGTCAGCCCCGCCCCGAGGCGGCCAAGCACCGCCCAACTGGCCCACCCACCCAGCCACGCCCGCCCAGCTCTACCCTCTCGCTCAGACCTCCGGCCCCGCCCCTCCCCGCCCTGTCCCAGCCCACCTGTAGCCAATGTCATCCCAGGCGCGAGTGTTCTGGTGGAAGCGCTGCATGGAGCGCATGTCGGCAGAGCAGCGCTGGAAGGAGGTGCAAGGTGGCGCCGGCACTAGCGTGTGATGCACATATAAGAACCTGAGCGGCAGCTTCAGTGGGGTCGGATGGCCCCGGTAGGGTGCTGCCTCCCAGCGGCAGCGGGGGTGGATGGCTGGGCATCCTGGAGGCGAGGGAGTCAAAGTTGGGTCAGGAAGGGTTGCTGCCCGCCCTCTGTCTCCTGTGAACGCGCGCACGTGGATCGGTTCTCTGGTGCCTTACCAAATTTGGGAGGGTCCAGTCTCACCCTATACTAACCCCCATTAAAATCTAACTTCACTGAATCAAAGTCTTGGAATATCCCAGTCTGGCAATATCCACTGTGTTTCCCATTACCTTTGGGATAAAGCTCAATGACTTTAGAAGACTTCAAACGAGGTGGGCGTGGCCTGGATGGATGGGCAGGGCTTGGCCTGTGAGGGACAGGACTGAATTCCGGAGTAGAACTAGTGGGGAGAGCCAGCCACTGGGCGAGGAGGAATTTGTAGTGGGTAGATTCAAATTAGAGCAGGGCGGGGCCTTAAAAAGAACCTGGAACTGCGACTCAACCTTCTATCAGAGGTCCCTGCCCTGACCTGAGGGAGAGGCAGTAACAGAGAGAGAGGAATCTCAGCCTGTGTTTATTGAGCGGAACTTTCCCTTGAACCCTGAGTCTCTGCACCAGCCCAGCTGCTCCCTGCAATATCCTGAGAGGCCCAGAATGGTGTACATCTGTAATCCCAGCACTTGGGAGGCTGAAGCAGGAGAATCTCTGAGTTTACAGCCAGCCTGAACTACATAGCAAAATCCTGTCCCTTCTGAAAAACCAAACAAACAAACAAACAAAAAAGCAGTGCTGGGGATCAAATCCCAGGTCTCGTGGCTATTAAGTAAGTGCTATGCTACTGAGTTATGCCCCAGCTCTTTTGTTGGTGTGTGTGGAGACAGTCTAAATTGGCCTGCCTCAGCCTCCAAGGAGCTGAGCTCAGAGGCACGTTCTACCATACCCAGCTCTGCTTCACTCTAAAAAAATCCAGACGAAACTTATCATCGTGGTTCATGGTGCAAACCTGTCATTCTAGCTCTCTAGGAGGCTGAGGCAGGAGAATTGCAAGTCTGAGCCCTATCTGGGTCACTTAACAACTTAGTAAGACCCTGTCTCAAAATAACAAAAAAGGGCTTTGGATGTAGCTTCACATGAAGGTCTTGGGTTCCATCCCCAGTACCTACAATAAAACAAACAAACAAACAAAACAAAACAAAGCACCCCCCAGAAAAACCCAGATAAACTTCTATTCATCTTTTAAGGCTTCCCTTTTTTCAGTATCAGGGATTGAACTTGGGACCTTGCACTTGCCCGGGAGGCATTGGCAGTCCCACTGGAAGCCCTTAATATACCTCAGACTCTTGTGCATCCCCTGACCCCGAGGCACTAGAGTGTTTGTGTGACAGGGAGGAGACCGGGGACCGGGGAAGGGACCTCACCCAGGAAGGCTTCCGTGAACTCCCTGGCAGCACAGGCGGCCACCTGGGCCAGCTGTTCTTGGCGGATGTCCTGCAGCTGTGGGGGTGTTGGCTCCGCACCCTGCAGCAGGACAAGAGCCTCCCCCACCTGCTGGGCCAGCCTGGGGGCTGAAGTCAGAGCAGCCCCCTTCTGCCTCCGGAAGTTGCTGCGGAACTCAGGGTCTCCAGCCACCCCAGCTCCATAGTACTCGTTGAGCAGGCGGCTGAGGGCTGGCCGGGGCTCTGTGACACTGCTCAGGTAGCCTCCCAGGAGCGCCCCATCCAGGGCACCATTGAGGAAGGCCATGGTCAGCACGGATGCCTTGGGGTTCAGCAGTGTAAAGTTCTGGGGAGCAGAGAGCTGGTCCCAGCAGCCATCAGTGCCCAGGCCTGGGTGGCTCTTGTTCTGGGGGTCCTGGAGGAAGGTCAGGCCCAGTTCCGCAGCAAGCGTGACCATCAGGAAGCTGTCCTCCCTGGTAAGCAGTTTGGCTTTGGCTTTTGGTAGTGTGGCTCTGGCATCTGTAGGGGTGACACCTGGAGCAGCACCCAGAGGTCCGGGGGAGGTGGCAACAGCAACCCAAGGGGTGGCTGGGCTCTCTGGGGACAAGGCTGAGGTTAAAGCCTTGTGTGCTTGTAGCCCAGCTGTCAGTCCCACCAGCAGAGGCCTCACAGCCACAGTAGAGCCGTCGGGTGCCAGCACCACCCCGTACTCCTGCCCGTCACGCACGTCATGTCTGGTCACCTTCTCAACCAGGTCTTGAAGCTCTGGCTTCAGTGGCGGCGGTTCCAGCTCAGTGACCTTCAGACCTGGCGCCTCCTGCAGGAGGTGGTGGAGCGAGTAGCGGGGCTCAGAGCTCTGGGCTGACCGAAGCCACGCAGAGACTCTTCGGTTGACCTCGGTACCTGGCAGCTTCTGCTCAAGTTCAGCCAGGGCCTGGATGACGGAGTCCATGAGCAGAGGTAGGGAGGCTGGGGGGAGACAGCGTGTCACCTGTTTCCAAGCATCCTCTGCTCAGCCCCCACCTCCCCTCCTCCTGGTTCTCCACCCGATGACCCGGTGGCCCCCAGAACTGTCCCTGTGTACACGAGGAAGCTGAGGCAGTCAGATTATTGTCTGTTGATTGAGGGGCTGGGAGCACTGGGGAGCCGTGGGAGTTTATAGGCAGAGGGGGGCAGGCTGGCATTCTGACACTGTTCCCATGGCTGTCCTGAGGAAATGGATTCTCAGGGAGCTGGAAGAGATGGGGAGATGGCGTGGTAGTGTGGACAAAGGCAAAGGGGGTTCTCAGATATTTGAGATAAAAGATACAGCTGGGCCTGGTGGTGTGCACCTGAGATCCCAAATCTGGGGAGGCTGAGGCAGGAGGATTGCTGCGTGTTTGAGGCTGGGCCTGGCTACATAGTGAGTTTAAGGCCAGCCTGAACTACACACCAAGACCTTGTCTCAAAAAAATAAGTAAATCACTATTTTGGGTGATAGATTAGAGGCAGGAGTTTTGGAGGGATATATATCTGGAAGGGATCCCAGAGAAATACTGTAGGATTGGGCCGGGGATATAGCTCAGTAGTTCCGGCGCCTGTCTTGCAAGTGCAAGGACCCGGGTTCAATCCCCGGTAACCATATAACAATACTGAGTGTGGAGACTCACCCCAGCGGCAACAGTACCACATACCAGTGCTGGGCGTGGTGGCTCACGCCTGTCATCCCAGCACTTGGGAGGCAGAGGCAGGAGGATTGCTGTGATGTGAGTTGGAGGCTGAGCTCAGGGCCAGCCTGAACCACAAAGCGAGACCCTGTCTCAAAAAACCTTAAAAAAAAATAATAATGTAGGATTGTGCCTTTTCATTGGCTAACAACCCAAAATATTACTATTTTTTTTTTCCAAACAGGGCTTTACTATGTAGTTCAGGTTGGCCTTGCACTCACTAGGTAGCGCAGGCTGGCCTCACATTTAGTAACCTGAGCCGGGGATTTAGCTCAGTGGTTCCAGTGCCTGTCTTGCAAGTGCAAGTGTCCAAATTCAGTCTCCGGTAACCAAATACAACATTACTGGGTTTGGAGACTCACGCCCACCAGCAATCAATACCAGATACCATAGTGCAGAGCTTGGTGACTCACGCCTGTAATCCCAGCACTTGGGAGGCAGAGGCAGGAGGATTGCTGTGAGTACAAGGCTCAGTTCAGGACCATCCTGAACTACAAAGTGAAACCCTGTCTCAAAAAAACACAAAAAACAAAACACACACACACACACACAAAACCCAAAATGAAAAAACTCAGTAACCTTCATGCCCCAGCCTCCCAAGGACTGGGATTATAGGTATGTGTCATCACACTTGGCAAAAATATAGAATTTAAACTGGGGGTGTTGGTGCATCTGAAACCTTGTCTCAAACAAACAAACAAACAAAAAACCAAAACCAAAACAACTCCTAGAATTTAGACGTGTCAGTTTATCTAGTCTAGAGCTGAGTTCTTAGATAAATCAGTAGTATTTATTAAACATTTACTATGTCCTAGAAACCTCTGGAAGTGACGTGTGTGTGTGTGTGTGTGTGTGTGTGTGTGTGTGTGTGTGTGCGCCCAGTGCTGGGATTTTTAAGCTAGGGAGTCCCCAGGGCCACCCTTCCCCTCAACTCTTTAGTTTTTCTTTTGATACAGGGTCCTACTAAATTGCCAAGGCTGGTCTCTAACTTGTGATCCTCCTGCCTCAGCCTCGTGAGTACCTTGGGAGGGTACTTGGGTACCCTTCCAAATGCTGGGATCCCAGACGTGTGTCACCACACCCAGCCCCCATCCTATCGTGGGAGAATTTGAGTCCCCAAATCAGAGAGTCAGTCTCTCTGGCCTTGCCCTTCTCAGGGCCAGACACAAAGGGGCCTCTGCACACTTCCGTGAGCTCAGAATCCCAGCCCCAGGTCTCTCCCTCCGACCCACCTGCCCTGGGCTCTGGCCATAGCAGCAGTCCGACCAGGATCCAGAGGACGCTGTGGTCCTTCATCATGAGCTGCAGCTCGAGGGAACCTCTCTGTTGACCTCAGTGGGAGCCTCGGCAGTGCTGGGAGCCGAGCAGAGCCCTTGGGCCAAAGTCCAGCGGTGAGTGACCTGGCTGCTTCTCACAGAGCAGCAGGTAGAGGAGCAGAGTGCCCTGGGTCAAGGTCACCTGGCTCCACATTCTCTCTCCCTCTCCCTGTCCCTAGGGTCAATGGCCAGTGAACCAAGCCCATCCCATGAAGGTAAGCGCTTCAGACTTGAGCAAATTTTGCCTGTTTTTTTGTTTGTTTGTTTTTTCTTTTCAGACAGGGTTTCATTTTGTAGTTCAGGCTGGTCCTGAACTCAGCCTTGAACTCAGAAATCCTCCTGCCTCGGCCTCCCAAGTGCTGGAATTATAGGTGTGAGCTACTATGCCCAGCACTGTGGTGTGTGGTTACTGACTGCCTATATGTGATTACTGGGGGTCGGACCCCGGCCCTTGCACTTGCAAGGCAGGCACCAGAACCACTGAGCTAAATCCCCGGCCCTGCGCGTTCTTGAGAGAGGTAAACTGAAGCCCATCCCCAACCTCTGCCCTCTCCCTCAGTAACAGCTCTGTAGCTACTACTGGCCACCAGAGGGGACTCTCAGCTGCCTGGTAAGAACAGGCTGTGTTGCTGAGGACAGAGGTGTGTGCTTGTAATCTTAGCACTTGGAAGGCTGAGGTAGGAGGATCCCTGTGAGTTTGAGTCCAACCTGGAGTACACAGTGAGGCCCTTTCTCAAGAACAACCACCACAAATCCAAGAACAGGCTATGGAGGGTGATTAGATTTTTCTGCTATTTTGAATTCCCTTTACTGACAAAATACTGGAATAATTAACTTTTAAAGATGAAAGATTTATTTGGCTCACAGGTTTGGAGCTTTCTGTTCGTGGTGAGGCCATGAATTTTAGTAGGAAAAGGTGTGACAGATGGTACACAGATACAGGAAGGGGCGGGGCCCCAATATCTCCTTTAATGGCGCAGCGACATGGCGGCCTCTTCCTCCATGGGCCCTCTCTCCTCCTCTCAAAGATTCCCCACCTCTCTTTGGTACAGAGGATTGAACTCGGGGCTTTGTCCACTAGGCAAGCGCTCTTCCCCTGAGGTACACCCCCAGCTCCTTTTATTTTATTTAGAGATGAGGTCGCACTAGTTTGCCTTGGCTTGGTTACCTTAAGCTTCTCCTGCCTCAGCCTGCTGAGGAGCGGGAGTGGGGAGAGGGAACTGACCGCTGAGGGCTGCTCCAAGCCCAGCCTGGCTGAGCGTGTCCACCGTTACCGAGCTTCAGCGCCTGGTCCCCAGGTGCAGCTGGGAGCCAGGGCTGGGGCCGAGCATTGAGAACCTGGGCTTTATCCCAGGAGCCGGCTTCTAGACTCACTAGTGATGACAGTGAAGGTCCTTCCTCTTTCGTGGGTGCTTACGGCTCAGGCCCACAGAAGGCGCTGTCTTTTATTTCAGATATCAGGGCGGGCTCCATGAGGCTGGGAGCTGTGCCTATTAGTGATTCTCTGTTCCACCTGTCCAAAGGAGTGTCCGAGAGACCCACCGGGCTGAGGCCTACCATGAGTCAGGGCCCGGGGAAGCCCCAAGTGACCAGGCCTGGGACTCCCAGGGAGCCACCTTTGGGACCCGCTCAACTATCAAATATTCTTCACCCAGCACAGAGTTGGGCACAGGAAGTGGGACACCTGGACACAGGAAGTAGGGATGAGATGAGCAGGATCTACTCCCCTTGATCAGTATCCTCCTCATAACCCAAGTTTCCGAGGATTTGGGGCCAAGGGGTCCTTCCTGGTAGCACCAAGTAAAGGCATCACCTAGCAGAAGGCATCCTCCTGGGGTACAGCTGAAAATCAGTCATCAAGATCAATTGATTTTTATGTGGCAGCTCACTCCTGTGATGCTGGTGTGGCAGTCAGGAAGCTGAGGCAGGAGGACTGCAGAGAATTCAAGGCCACCCGGCACTATATAGTGAGTTCAAAGCTACCCTGAACTACATAGTGAGACCTTGTCTCAAAAAACAAAAAAAACGTTTTTGGATTTTAAAAGTTTTTTTTTCTTTTTGAGACAGGGTCTCCCTGTGTAGTTCAGTCTGGCTTTGAAAGTACTGTGTAGCCCAGGATGGCCTCCGGTGCTGGCCTCCTAAGTGCTGAGATTACTGGTGTGTATCCTCCCCGCCACTGAAATAATTCTTTTAAAAAATTTAAACAGGTTTCAGTTCACTGCAACACTGAGAAAAAGGCAGAGAGATTTACCTTAAACTTCCAGCTCCCCCATAGGCACTGCATCCCCCACTGTCAACATCTCTCTCCGGATTGGGACTTTGATCCTAATCAATAAAATCTACATTGACACTGATTCATCACTATCTCCCAGAGGCCATAGTCTACTTTAGGGTTCTGGCATTGTACATACTTTTTTTTTTTTGTATTGGGAATTAAACCCAGAGAATACTATGCTACACCCCTGGTACTTTCTATTTTATTTAATTTTAATTTTTATCTTGAGACAGGGTCCATAGACAGATTGGCTTCAAACTTATGATCCTCCTGCCTCAGCCTCCTCAGTGCTGGGATGACAGGTGCGTATCACCATCCCTAGCTCCTCTCCATGATATAGGGCACGAGTCATTTTTCACATGCATATTTGCTGTCTGTGTATCATTTTGAGGGAGGCATTCGTTCATGTCTTTGTCTTATTTTTTTCAAAAATTCAATCATTTGTTTTACTTTTTTTTGAGACACAGGTCTTGCTTTGTAGTCTTTGTTTTTTTTTTTTTTTTGAGACGGTCTCGCTTTGTAGTTCAGGCTGGCCCTGAGCTCAGCCTCCAACTCACATCACAGCAATCCTCCTGTCTCTGCCTCCCGAGTGCTGGGATTACAGGCGTGAGCCACCATGCCTGTGAGCCACCACGCCCGGCACTGTGGTGTGTGGTACTGATTGCTGCTGGGAGTGAATCTCCACACTCAGTATTGTATGTGGTTACCGGGGATCGAACCCAGGTCCTTGCACTTGCAAGACAGGCACCGGAACCACTGAGCTGAATCCTTGGCCCAACAGGGCAGGTTTATTACAGAACAAATCTAAGAGGGATGCTCTGACACTAGAGACAAGTCAGGCTGCTTTAGTACAGGCCTTGGGGCTTTGGAGGTCAGGGGGAAGGGGGATTTCAGTGAGAGGGGGTGTGGCTCCCTGCCAATGACAAGGCTTATGAGAGCTCACATGATAATGGTTGCCTAAGGACAGGCTTGGGAAAGGAGGGCATAGCAGGTAATATCACTAGCAGGGCTGATAATGTTATGAGTTCCCAGGTGTAGCTGTGCTGGGAGGGTGTGGTTCAGAAGGATCTGTGATCATGTTGGAAGCAGTCAGACTCTTCAGGGTCTCTCCATGCGGTTCAGGCTGGCCTTGAATTCACCAAGTGTCCCAGACAGGCCTTGAACTCATGGAAATCTTCCTGCCTCAGCCTCCCAAGTGCTAGGATTCCAGGCGTATGTCCCCTCACCTGGCATGATGAATAAAATATTAAGATTTTAAATAAAGACAAGAACAGTTCTAGCCCTGTGCTGAGGCATATGGGGAGCTAGATATCAAAGGAAAATTCAGGAAGTCTGATCTCACCTTCCTGTTCTACCTGTCTTGCACTAATTCTGGCCCTGTGTCTGGAAGGTGGCTCTCTTATGTAAGACCCTTGCTTTGTGGCTTCCTGCTTTGGCCGTAGCCCGAATTCAGCAGTATGGACTCTCAGTCGGCCTCTCGGTTTCTCCCGCTGATTGGGGCTGTGTTTGTGGGGTCTTAGGCCATTTTATTTAGCATTCATTCATGTATTCCCATTTTTCCAGCAGGAGGCTGAGCTCAGAAACTCTATACAGGGCCGGGGAGTTAGCTCAGTGGTTCCGGCGCCTGTCTTACAAGCGCAAGGGCCCGGGTTCGATTCCCCGGTAACCACATAACAATACTGGGTGTGGAGACCCACGCCCAGCAGCAACCAGTACCACATACCACAGTGCCGGGCATGGTGGCTCACGCCTGTAATCCCAGCACTCGGGAGGCAGAGGCAGGAGGATTGTGATGTGAGTTTGAGGCTGAGCTCAGGGCCAGCCTGAACCA
>PVIR01014499.1:0-24574 GCA_004026965.1 Petromus typicus | reverse complement strand
AAAAAAAAGAAAGTCTATACAACTGGCCTAAAGCCACACCGCTAGGATGCTGGAAGGGGAAGGCTGGAAACCCAGTGCTAGTTCCCATTAGTCTCCAGGGCTCCCAAAGCCCCGGCCCAGCGGCAGTGACATCACCCATGTGCAGATGGTCTGAGGTACTGAGGAGGCTGAGGGGGTCATTTCGTAGACCTCTGTCTGCAAGGCTAGGAGTTTCCCTGCCCGCACTTGTCTCCCCCAGACCAGGAGACAGGATGCCCCAAAGTGCCCACTGCAGGCTCAGGACCAAGTGGGGATTAAGGAAGGTTTGCTGGGGACCTGAAAAACCGGATTGCGCAAGGTGGCGGAGTCAGTTTGGAGTTAGATCCTGAAGAATTCAGGCACCTACACACCAACATGCCTACGCTGGGCTGGGCCTGGGCGGTGTCGGAAGGTGGCAAATACCATAACATATTACCCTTTACCCCAGATTTTGGACTGGCTCCTGGGATTTACCTGCTAGGAGGGGTCAGGACCCTCCAGGCCACTGACTAGGATCCAGGGCCAGGTTAGTGGGGGACCAACGGCCCTGGGCCCTTTGAAAAGCCGAATGAGGCCAGAGGAGAGGGACCTCGGTGCCAAGGGCTGGGCATGGGGTCTAGTTTGTTGCATGAAAACATTTTTTGAGATCAGATCTTGATATGTAGCCCAGGTTGAGCTCAAAGTCACAGCGATACTCCTACCTCTGTCTCCTGAGTGCTGGGTTTACATGTGGACCATGCCTACCCAGCTAAATTGTATGAAATTTATATCTCACATCTAGATCTATATAACCACCACCACAGTCAAGACCCAGAACTGTTCTAGTTCTGTGAAGGGCTCACTTCCTGTTCTAATCCCTTATATTTGCCCTGCTCTCCTATTGTCTGAGAGCAATCGCTGATGTGGTCTTCACTTCCGTAGTTTTGTCAAAAATTTTCACCGTGAGGAAAAAAAACACATCTATTGCTGACTGTGGCAGCAATACAGAAATATAAAAGGATTGAAATAAATTCTGGAAACAAACAAAAAAGTTACAACATTCAGTAGAGAGCGGGGTATGGTGTCACATGCCTGTGATCCCAGCGCTAGGATGGATCATCATGAGTTCAAGGCCAGCTCGGAGTACATAGTTCAAGCCCAGCCCAAACTACACAGAGAGACCCTGGCCTTCAAAAAAAAAAAAAGAATAAAAAGGAATAGTGTATGATGGCAAACTTATCCACCAGGTCTGGTGACAGTGGGCTGGGCAGAAATGCTTCACTCCCAACAGATCTGGTTAAGACTGGGCAGGGGAGTGGGCTAGGGATTTAGCTTAGTGGTTCTGTTCTGTCTGGCAAGTGCGGGTCCTGAGATCGATCCCTGGTACCCCACACCACAGTACTGGGCGTGGTGACTCACGCTGTGATCCCAGCACTGGGGGGAGCGGGCAGAGTTAGGTTTCAGAACTGGAGCAGTGAAGATGAAACACTGGGGAAAAAAAATTTAAAAATAAAGCCCAAAACACGACTGGGCAAGGGAGCAAATGACAGGGAAGGGGGAAAGAAGAGAGGGGAAATTAAAAAAACAACAAAAAGGAAAGGAAGGGAAGGGAACGGAGGAGAACGGGACAAAAGAATCAAGATATATCATATACAGGCACAAATTCCCTATGATAAATGTGTTTGTTATGAATATCAAAAATGTACCAAGAATAGTAATTTAAAAAAACAAAAAGACTGAGCAGGAGGAGGAACAAGGGGAGAGACTGGCTACATCAAGCTAGGTAAGATCCGGGCGCCCAAAACATCTCCAAGAGAATGGCCGCTTCACAGATTCGAGTCTACCTCCCGGTCGCCACCACCTCCAGGATGAGATATCACCCGGGAAGCGACAGCTCATCAAAGGTGAGCCTGGCCACCCGGAGAGCAAAGGCTGGTTGGTTCTCCTGGACTCTGACGAGCACCTCACTGCACCTCACAACGAGTTTTCTCTCTGTGAACTTATAGCTTCCTTCTTTGGTTCAAGGCTTCATTTTTGTCGTTCGTAGAACCACGAGCTGAGTTCACACGGTAACATTTCCTTCAAGCCCGCTTCCAGCACTATTTTGATCAGTATGTGACCAAAAGAATAGTTTCAGACATGAGGAGTGTAAGACACCCAGCCAGGAGAGGAAACAGCAAAGACAGCCTCCAACTCACATCACAGCAATCCTCCTGCCTCTGCCTCCCAAGTGCTGGGATGACAGGCATGAGCCTCCACACCAGCACTGTGGTATGTGGTACTGGTTGCTGCTGGAGGTGAGTCTCCACACTCAGTATTGTATGTCGTTACCGAGGATCAAACCCAGGCCCTTGCGCTTGTAAGACAGGCGCCGGAACCACTGAGCTAAATCCCCGGCCCTACTTCAATCTTTTTGTGACTGCATAATATTCTGTTTGCAGAAGGATCATAATTTGCTATATAATTGAGAGATTACTGGGATATATCATTCTTACTCATTCCCATTTTCTCTCTGGATATTTTATGCTATAATGGACAGAGCTGAGTCACAAAGCTAAAACTTTCTACTCTCTGGCTTCTTGATAAAAAGGCAATTGGGCTGGTGGTGTAGCCCCAGGGTGAGTGTTTGCCTGACACCCCCAAGACTCTGGGTTCCATTTCCAGCAACAAAAGCAAAACAAAACACATTTGTTGGTTCCTGCTAAAACAGTCCACCTGGATCCAAACTCCTGCTTTTCCACTCACTCACTCAAGCGAGTGGCTTCGTCTCTGGTCTTCATTTTGTCCACGTCCCAAACGGGGAACAGTCCTGACCTCAGGGTCATTCTGAAGGAGGAAAGAGGTCAGGTGTGTAAAAGGCTCTGGACGGTGCCCAACCTGTGCAAAGTGTTTAATGTGAAAGAAGTGGGGCACAGTGGTAGGCTGGGTGCTTGCTCAGTGCCTGCTATTACGGGTGCTGCTGCCGGCACCTTCTTGAAGAACTGGGGACACCTAGCATGGCCAAGACCAGAGAGGGGGTGAGCCTGGCCCACTGTTAACATCCCACCCGCAGCTGGCTTTCCAGAAGGTTCCCTAGAGGGTGTCCCCAGCCCTCCCTGAATGGTTGCCACGACAATGGAGGCTGTTCTGAAGGCCTGCACCAATCATGGGTCTGTGGTTGGACCAATCATGGGCTTGCAGGTGCCATATAATCAAGGTTCTCCAACCTCTTGTTAGTCTTGGAGGGCTCCATCCAGTGGACTAGCTGTCTGGGCTGTGGCACAGCCCCTCTTAATTACTTGGTTGGTCCTGTAAACTTGCTCTTGATTTATTTCTCAGTTAGTGTGGCCTCCAAAAGTCCTATAGATCTGCTGAAAGTCCAGTCTTTCAAGGGCCAGGGATTTAGCTCAGTAGTTCCAGCGCCTGCCTCGCAAGTGCAAGGTCCTGAGTTCGATCCCCAGTAACCACATACAACAATGCCAGGCATGATGACTCACGCTCACCAGCAGTCAGTAGCACACAACACAGTGCCAAGTATGGAGTCTCATGCCTGTAATCCCAGCACTCAGGAGGCAGAGGTAGGAGGTTGCTGTGAGTTCGAGGCTCACCTGGGCCACATTGTGAGCTCAGAGCCAACCTGCTCCCACCAAAAAAAATCTCTCAAAATAGAGAGTAATAAACAAGGGCTTGACACAGATGAGCAACACCCCATGTCCTACAGGAATCTAGATTCAGTCAGAAGTTTATTCTGTACTGAGGGCACCAGCTGAATTCAGTTTGCCAAAAGGAAGAAGCAAATTACAGTTTGAATCTCTGAGCTCTCTGCCTGCTCCCAGGCAGCAGCTGGCTGAGGAGTTCTGGGAAAGCAAAGGTGAGATTTAATCTCTAGACACCTGGGCCTGGACCTGGGGAGGAGGGAGTTTTGTAATCAAGCACATGCATATTGCACTGATCCTCTGAGCTTAGCTCTTGGCAGGATGTGGGGGGCCAAGAATGGTGTGGGGTGAGTGGGGCCAGATGCCGGCAGTCCCTGGAGGAACATTTAGCATGTGCCATGCCCATAGGCTTCTAGTTATCTAAACCTCCCAGGGACAGTGACATAGGGCAAAGGGCCTTCCTTTTGAAATTATTTTTCTGGTGCGAGTGATAGAACCTAAGGCCTCATTCATTGTGTAAGACTCAGCTACATTCCAGTCTTCCTTTATCTCTCACCCTTCCTTACCTACTTCTTCCTTTTTAATATACAAATCTTGCTGTTTTGCCTAGGGTGGCATTGAACTCTTAGGCTCAAACAATCCTGCTGCTTCAGCTGTCAAAGTGCTGTGACTACAGGTATGTATCTCAGCGCCTAGTCCCTAATGTTTTGTTTTGTTGATTTTTTTTTTTGGTGGTGATACTAAAGGTTGAGTTCAGAACTTCCCACGTGCTAAGCAAATGCTATACCACTGAGCTACATTCCCAAACCCCTCTGCTAGTGTGCAAAATAATGATGGGGTTCCTTAATGTTCTCCAAAGGAAAATGATATTTCCTCAAATATATATAATTTTTTGTTGTTTTTCTTTCCTCTTTTTTTTAGTTCAAAAACTCGTTTTGTAGTTCAGGCTGGCCCTGAGCTCACTACGTAGCCCAGGTGAGCCTTGAACTCACAGCAATCCTCCTGCCTCCGCCTCTTGAGTATTGGAATCACAGGTATGAGCCGCCAAGCTCAGCATTGTGATATGTGGTACCAGGGATCAAACTTGGGTCTTTGCACTTGCCAGGCAGATGCGAGAATCACTGAGCTAAATCCCCAGCCTTTTTTGTTTTTTTTCCAGACATGATCCCCCTTTATAGTTCAGCTTGGCTCTTGGACTCACTATGGAGCCTATGCTAGCCCTGAACTTGTGATGATCCTGCTGCCTCAGCCTCTCAAGTTGCCCAGATGACATGGGCTCACTATCACAGATTGACTTCTTGTTGTTGGCTGCCCCAGTTCCAGGATTCTTCCTGTGGCTCAGCCTTGACTCTGAGAGGTCAGGAGTGTCTAACCTGATGATCTCAGGACTGTGAAAGCTTAAGATTCGGTCCTGGCTGGGTCTGGGGCCTTCAGCAAAGGCCTAGTATAAAGCATGGAAAACTCAAGGTTTTCTGTCTGTATAAAGGAACTGTTCCTTACCTTTTTGCTCCTCCTGGCTGGGCTGTCCCAAGCCAAGGAGAAAGTACTAGGTCAAACTGAGTTCTGCACTTTGCCCTCTCTCTGAGTCACCTGTGCCCAAGGGTGGTGACTTTGGTGTAGGTGTTGACTGTCACCTGTGTGACAGTCCTCAGACAGAGGACAGAGGAGTAGAATCAGCCTGTGGTCTGGTAGACTCCAGGTCTCATCCAGGGTTTCCCCCTCCTGGGTGGACCAATTCCTTTCTCTGTGCTTCAATTTCCCCATCTCTAAAATTGGAATAATAATAATATGTTTCTTTTCTAACTGTGGCAAAACCATCTAAATCCATTTCCCTCCAGCCAGGTGTGGTGGTGCATGCCTGAAATCTTAGCCCTTGGGAGGCTGAGGCAGGAGGATCACTGGGAGTTTGAGGCCAGCCTGGGCTGCATAGTGAAGTCAAGGTCAGTTTGGTCAAGGTCATACTGATCTCATAATGTCTCAATAAAACCATTCGTTTATGTACTAGGAAAATTCATAGAACATAAAACTAAACTTTTTTGTGGGGATACTGGGAATCAAACTCATGGCCTTGTACTTACCAGGCAGGTGCTGCACTGCTGAATTACATTCCGGGCCCCAAAATGAAACATTTTAAAGTGAGAAATTCTATAGCATTTAGGACCTTGATAGTGTTGGCCAACTACTACATGTGGTTCCAAAATGTTTTCATCACCTCCAAAGGAAACTGTGCCTATGAAGCAACGGTTCCCTGTTTTCCTTCTTCCCACCAGCCCATGGCAACCACTAATCTGCTTTTTATCTGCCTCGATGTGTCTGATCTTGACATTCGTATCACTGGGACCAGCCACCGTGGCCTGTTGTGTCTGGATGCTCTACTTAGCGTCACTCTCAAAGTTCATTTGTGTGATGATATAAGTCGGGGCTTTGTCCTTATTTGTTTCTTACTGATTGATTGGTAGTACCGGGGATTGAACCCACAGCCTTCACACTGAGCTGCATCTCCACCCCTTTGTAATTTGTTTTGGTCTTTGCTGACAGGGTCTTTGGTTTTGGAAACGAGGCCCAGGTTGGCCCTGAACTCACGGTCATCCACCTGTCTCAGCCTCCCCAACCAATAGGGGAATAGGTGTGTGTCACCATGCTTGGCTCTTTTTAAAATGTCTTACTGAGGTAGGGAGTGTCACTAAATGGCCCACATGGACTTTGAACACGTGCTCCTCCTGCCTCGGCCTCACACAGTGCTGGGATGACAGGCACGAGCCCCAGTTCTTCATTCCTTTCTACGGCTGTGAGGATAGAGGACATTTTGCTTTTCTAGGCGTCAGCTGATGATCACTGGTTCGTTTCACTTTTGTTTGTGAAGAGAGCTGTGTACACACAGTTGAGACTTTGCTTTCAATTCTTCTGTGTATATCCAAAAGAGTGATTTCACTAGATCCCGTGGTAGCTTCATCTTTTTGAGAAAATATCAAACCCCAACCCCTTCCTCCTCCTCCTTCCCTCTCTTCCTCTCCCTCATTCTCTCTTTCTTTAAGATAGGGTCGTATTCTATAGTCCAGGCTGGCCTCACACTCATAGTGATCTGCCTGCCTCAGCCTCCTAAGTGCTGGGACTACAGGTATGTGGTACCATGTCTCATTATATCCTCATTTTGCCAAGAAACTGAGGCTAGGTGAGCGAACCCTATGCTAACCTGTGGTTAATGATAGCAAGTCTCATGAGGCACCAGGCACTTGTTAAGAATGTTAGGATCAGGGCAGGGGATTTAGCTCAGTGGTTCCGGCGCCTGTCTTGCAAGCGCAAGGGCCCGGGTTCAATTCTCGGTAACCACACACAATACTGGGTGTGGAGACTCACACCCAGCAGCAATCAGCACCACACACCACAGTGCCGGGTATGGTGGCTCACGCCTCTAATCCCAGCACTCGGGAGGCAGAGGCAGGAGGATTGCTATGTTGTGAGTTTGAGGGTGAGCTCAGGGCCAGCCTGAACCACAAAGTGAGACCCTGTCTCAAAACAAACAAACAAACAAAACCAAAAACAAAAAACAAAAAACAGTGTTAGGCTCGGCCCTGAAACAGCCTCATAGTCTGTGGGATCGGCCAGATCTGAGGACAGGGGAGTGTTACATCTTCATTCTGAGCATCTATGTTTCTACCCGTGTCCCTGGTCATCGTCCCAATCCCGACCTCCCAGGCTTGCTGTGGAGAACGAGTCTGATAACAGAGGTAGAGGACGGAGCCCATCCTAAGTGTCTGATTTACAGACATAGCAAACAAACAAAAGCCATCCCTAGAAGCTCAGAGGGGAGGTCACTTGCTAAATATCACACAGCCACCGGTGAGAACTGGATCCGGCCTAGAAGCATTTTTGAGAAGTTTCTAGAACCTTCTTCTCCTTTCTGGAAACCACGGATGGGTGAGTTTGAAGATAGCTCCTGACGAGTGGTATCTGCTGCTGCACTGCTCTTTGGGGACCAACCTATGGCAACACATTAATCTTGTTGAGTCAGCCTGTGCTGGCCTGTCGACATGAGGGACTACAATTGGTGCCCTGGGTGGGGTGACCATGCCACCTTTTCCCCAACCCCCTCACTCCTCCTCTGTGTTGATAGCCGCAGAGCCATCGGCAGGATGCCTTCCGGTGCCAGCACTGTGCCTGCCATCACTGACTACTTCCAGTTCCTCTGCTGTGGGGCAGCCATCCCTTTTCCTCTCATTTCTGCCTGGTACAGGATGGAATCCCACATGAGGCTGGGCTCTCTGGCATCCCCGGATCCCTCTATTTCTCCTGGTGGACTCTTCTTTCCAACCCACTGTCTGCAGGCTCCCTGAGAGTGCTTCTTCACTCCGTCGCAGAATTCCAAGGGACAAGTCAGACCAGAGGGGAATCAGGTGCTCCTTGACTCTGTTGGACTCCTGCCCAAAAAACTGAGCCTCTGAACAAAGAGAAGCATCAGTTTTTATACATTTAGTCAGAGAGGGGGTGATCTTTCTAGTGACAAAGTAAGTGAGCTTATGGGAACAGGACTGTCTGGAATCATCCTATATAATTTTGGGGAAAAATAATTACATAATTAAAACTATGACTAGCCCTAGCTTTCCTACCCACAGACCAGCTGCAGCACACCTGGACATAATCCTGTCTTCCCCTCCTCCAACCACAAAGGCCCCAATGGTCCCACATGCTGTGATGCTCCAGGGCAGGACTCATGGAATACTCCTGCCTCAGCCTGCTGAATGCTGGGATGACAGGCTTGCACAACCACAACCAGCTAAAGGCCTTTTTTTGTGATCAGCATCAGAGTATAAGGAAACTCCCCCTCACTGGAGTTCAAGGCCTGACTCTATACCTGACAGGCTATGTGACCCTGAGAAAGTCACTGTCTCTCTCTGGCTTCCAACTGATAAAAAACAAAACAAACAAACAATTCCCTTAAAAAAAAAAATCTGGTAAGGGGGCCGGGGAGTTAGCTCAGTGGTTCCGGCACCTGTCTTGCAAGCGCAAGGACCCGGGTTCGATTCCCCGGTAACCACATAATAATACTGGGTGTGGAGACCCACACCCAGCAGCAGCCAGTACCACATACCACAGTGCCGGGCATGGTGGCTCACGCCTGTAATCCCAGCACTCGGGAGGCAGAGGCAGGAGGATTGCAAGTTAAAACAAAACAAAATCATAATCAAAATGATCTATAGATGGAGTTTGCTGGTAGAAGCCTCCAGTTTGATTCCTGGTATTCCAAAAAACAAAACACAACAAAAAAACTCAATATTTTGCACATAATTTTAAAGGAATTGATGACTTCTCCAGAATCTTATACGAAAGGATATTTCTGCTAAGGAAACAGTTTCACAGGATTTGAGGGAAGGAGGAGAAAAGCAAGAGATGTTCACATACTTTTTTTTCATTCTTTTTTTGAGTACTGGAAATGGAATTCAGGACCTAGTGCTTGCCAGGCGGGCGCTGGGCTGCTGAGCTACACTACTGGCCCCCTTGATTCACTTTCCACCCTCACCAGCTTGGAGAACCTCAGGACTCTCTCAGGGGACAAGTTCCATTTTACAGTCAAGAAAAATGCAGCTCAGGTATGCTCACGACAGAGCCAAGCCTCAGTACTACATTTTCTACCTTCTCCTAAAGGGGCCTTTAGAGGCCTGAGGAACAAGAAGCTTGCTTCTGATAGGTGGGGAAGACTATACCTGACTGGTTTAGGAAACTTAGGGAGGAAGTCGTTGGCCAAGTGGGCAGCGAGGCAACATCTAATTGGCTGAGAATTACAGTACTTTAATTGGATAAGGAGCGGGAAGATAGGGTTTATTTGGTTGAGAAGCAGGAGTGCATGTGATTGGCTGAAGGGAAGGAAGATAGTGTTTGACTGGCCGAGGCGTAGGGAAACAGAATTTGATTGACTGAGGGGGCGGAGGGCAGAGTCTAACTGGACAAGAAAGCAGAGACCAGAATTTGGTTGGTTGAGAGATCAGGGAAGCCTGAATTGGCGGATGATAGAAGGGTAGAGACCAGAAAGCAGCCAGCATTGAGAGGGCGGGTCAAGGACACACCTGTGGTCTTAACATGACCACTGACTCTCTTCACAAATCTCGTGTCTCTGGCTCTAGCGAGGGAGGTGAAGCTTGATCCCAGCATACTATGGGGAAATGGAGGTAGGTGCATGAAGAGGACGGATGAGGCTCATTCGCTCCAGGCAAAGGCCAGAGAACACAGTGTCCAAATCCTAGCTGGTGAGAAGGTGTCCCGTTTCCCATTCTTCCTTGCGCCTCCTCCGGGTGACTTGGCCATAGGGGTGGTGTTAACCTCCCTTCCGCGCTCTCTCCGACGTCCGTCTTTCCCTAGCTAAGCCCCTTTCAGCCCCACTAGCCCTTTCCAGGGGAACACATTTCCCTCCCATTGTCTCAAACCATCTCTCTGTGTGTACTTCAGAGTTTTTTTTTTTTTCTTTTCCAGTATGAGGGATGGAACCCCAGGGCTTTGCCACTGAGCTCCATCCTCAGCCCTTGTATTATCTAAATTTGTTTTGTTTTTTTGAGACAGGGCCTCATTTTATAGGTCAATCTAGCCTTGAACTCCAAGCAGTCCCCAGTGCCTCAGAGATCACACAGAGATCACAAGTGTGTGACACCACACCCAGCTACTTTTTATTTTCGGACAAGGTCTTGCTAACATGCTAAATTGCTCAGGTGGGGTTGGCAATCCTCCTGCCTCAGCCTCCCAGAGTACTGGAATTACAGGCCTATACCACCATACCCAGCTAGGTCTTTATGTTTTACCTATTTGGGGTTCTGGTATTGGAACCGAGGCCTGTATGAGTGCTGGGCCGGGCAACTATCTTCCCTTCTTTCCTATGTACTCACTGAAAAGTCCAGCCTAAATATGTCCAGGTCCCAAACCTTGGGTCACTGTGAGTGACACTTCTTGCTCTCTTCATCCTTTTTAAAAAACTGATTGTATTGGTCCATTTTATATATACATTATAATCTCATTCAACATTGAGAATTTGTTCCTGTACATGACACATCTTGATTCTCATTTTCCCCCTGCCCTCCCTTCAACCCCTCATATCCTATATACACAAGCTTTGTACTCTTTTTGCTTTTTCCCATCAGATTTTTTCTTTCCCTTCTTTACTTTCCCCAAGCCCCCTTGTTCTCTGAACCCTACATCCAACCAATCAGCAAGTTCAGCAAGTTCCACTTGGATGATAAATCCTAAATTTTATCTTTTTCCAACTCTCATTTTATTTGGTACTGGGTTCTGGGAATGCTCTTTCTCTGCCTTAAATCTGTATTTTGGCCAGAGGGAGCCTGTAAAACTTAAGCCATGGGCTGGGCTTGATGTACTGCTGTCATCCCAGCACTCAGGATGGAGCAGGAGGATCATGTGCGTTCAAAGCCAGCCTGGACTACATAGTGAGTGAGAGTCTGTCTCAAAAAAACTGAGAAGCACAAAACAAAACCAAAAAGCTATGAGCCAGGGCTGGTCATCCCTCTGCTTAGAACTCTCTGGCTCTCACTTTCCTGAGGTTCCACTGGTCTCTTTCTATCCTGGAAGCCTCAGTCCAGCCTTAGGCCCTTTCCACAAACTTTATCCTCCATCTTGAAAGCTTTGCCCATCCCCTAAGTCTACTCACACCTCCTTCC
Organism: Petromus typicus; assembly: GCA_004026965.1. Taxonomy (NCBI): domain Eukaryota; kingdom Metazoa; phylum Chordata; class Mammalia; order Rodentia; family Petromuridae; genus Petromus; species Petromus typicus. The sequence continues at coordinate 13,284 of PVIR01014499.1, read as the reverse complement.
ACACACAGGGCTTCCCCATCTCCTTACCTTGTTGGATGTGTCTCTGTAGCGCATTGCACGTGGAAGGCACTCTTTTTGAGTGTGTTTCTCTTTGTTCACACCTACCTCCACTTCCTCATAATCCACAGGGATTCATCTTTGCCTCCCTCTGCTAGACCCCGAGGACAGAGGATTTGTAAGGAAGCCCTGGACCAAGGATGTGGCACCTTGACCTGCTCTGATTCCTGGCATTTCCTGAAAAGGTGGCATTTGGTGAATAGATGTATGTTCCTCCCAAGTGTAGTAACTGCTTCAGCTTCCTCTTGTCCCACTCTGACCTCAACCTTCTAAGACTATCCATGCCAAAGTCTAGGAACCTGACAGCACCATTCCTTTCTAGCACCTAAGCTTCTTGACCTGTGTATATAAGTAAGGGTACCTCTTACCACTCTCCCTAATCTCCACCTCCAGCCCTGTGCTACTGCTTGTCCTCCTTCTAAATGTAGCTGTCAACCACCCTTCTTTCTCTCAATCCTCTTCTTGGTCACCTCCCTCCCCACGTGACCTTATTCACCACTCACCTATGCCAGGACAAGCACTATCTTCCTAATGCAGGTGACTAAGACACACCTCACAAGATAGGTCAGCTGCCTCCAGGGCATTGCCCTGAACATCCCACAGACCTTATAGACCAAAGGTGACGGACCCAGGGGTTCTTGGCCTCAGCCTTGTTGACCTTGGGATTGGATTATTCTTTGTCCCCAATAGGTGACCTGTAGGTGGTGGGATCCCTTCACCAAGGTGACAATTAAATATTTCTAAATTATTTCTGGGCATTATCAAAATCTGCTGTAGCTGAGACTCACTAGGCTAGCCCAAATTATATGAAAAACTCAAAGGGCAGCACATGCTCTGTGCAACCTTGCCTCGTGCTTTCTCATCTACATTCTCTATGTTATCTGTAGAGGGACTGAGGCTTGTAGTGGTTATGTGATTTGCCTGGAGACACAGAGCCCAAAGTCTCCTGTTTCCTTTTTTCCAGGTCTCTAGCCTGAGCTTTCTTCCTGGACTCCACCTTTCAGAGGACAGAGAACTGAGGTAGAGATTCTCTCTTCCTCTCTTTCTTCACTTCTGAGAACCCACATCCTGCCAGTGGCCAGCACAAGTAGACCTGTCTCCTACCCTCTTTAGCCCTTGGAAGGATCCCTCTCAAACCATCTGCCTTCATGAATTTCTTCATTTTCCAGTGTCCCAAATGAGCACTTCTTCATCAGCATCATTAGAAAAACTAACTTCCTTCCCTCTAAGAAAAGCTTCCACATGCTTTAAAATGAAATCAACCAACAGCAGCAGGGGCTCTTTCTCTGTCCCAGCCCCATCCATGGCTCCCCACTGCCCACCAGATGGAGGTCTGGCCACTCAGGTTGGCCCTCCAAGCCGCAAAGGCCTCCTTCATAGCCAGGCCTTTCCCATTTCTTCACCTCTCACACCCCAAGGCCAGGGAAAGCCACCTGCCAAGCCACACCTTCCAGTTTCTCCCAGCCTCAGCCCCACCCGCTCTCCTACACCTGGTGAAATCCAACCTCTCCCCACAGTGCCAGCTCAAATGTCACATTCTTCACGTAGCTGCGCCTAGCCTCCCTGTGCCTGCTCCAAGCAGCGAAGCTTCAGTTACTTCTATGTCCTCTTCTTTTCAAAACACATCCACCTGGACCCCCTCACCTTTAAGGGCCAATCGCCAAGCTGGAGGGCATTACTGAAATGAGTAGGGAGAAAGCTAAGTCAGGCCAGGGGAGCTTCTCACACTTGGCTTCGCACTTGCTTAGGCCAGCCAGCCAGTCACCCACCCGCCGGCCCAGCACCGGTGCCTGCAACATCCAAGGGTGGACTGGTGATCCAGGGACACCCACCGAGGACAGCAGCCCAGGCAGCGGGGCCCAGGTGTCTGGCAGTGGTGGGGACAGGGAGCAGAACTAGCCTAGTGCTGCTGCTCCAAGCTGGAGGGCCTTGTGAAGGGACAGCTACTTCTGGCTGCAGAACCCAGAGACGGCATAGGTTGAGCTCCAGATTCAGAAGAGCAAGAGGGCTGTTTCCCAAGGCAGGCTGGAAGGCCAGGTGTGGTAGGTCCGGCGCTCAGGAGCCTGAGGCAGGAGTTCGAAGCCAACCTGAACTGCATGCTGAGTCCCTGCCTCAAGAAACAGCCAGCAAACTGAGGGCCGCAGAGGAGGATTCCTGGGCCCAGTGGCATCTTGTGGATGAGGCTGAGGAACCCCTGTCGAGGTGGGGACCTACTCCTGAGCTGGGGCGTGAGGAGGCCAGTGAGAGAGCAAGACGCTGGCAAGAGGGGACTGGGCGCTAATGGAAGCTAACCAGGGTTATGAGCGCGCAGAGTCTGACTCGTCTGTCTGGTGGTCATTCCCATCTCTGCTTCCAGAGATAGGGCTCCACATCGCGCCTCTCTGTCTGTATCCCTGCAGAACTCTAAATCCCCATCACCACTAGTTCTCTATCTTGTCCCTAGGCCTGGGGGGCTTCGGGAACTGGCTGGGGGCGTGTCCTGGGCGTGTCCTGGGCGGGGCTCCGGCCCAGCCAGGCGGGGTTAAAGGGCCGGGCCCCAGAGCTCGCTGTCAAAGCCGAGGTTGCAGCACCTGCCCATCAGGATCCAGGCTGGAGGACGAGACTTGCGGGGTGAGTGCACGCGGAAGTCCGGTGCTGTTACCCGAGCTGGGGCTGGTGCAGCGGGTGTGCCGCAGAGGGGATCCTGGGTCCTAGCCCCCCGGTGCACTTCCAAGACCCTCGGAGTACTGGATGTTTCTTTAGAGGACAGCTGCACTTGTGCACGTCTTTTTTCTCTCCCTCCCCTTGGTGCGTGCATCTTGGAGTCCTGAGGATGTCTCCTACCTGCACCTCATGGTGGAGACAGGGTCTTCTTGAGCCCGTCCCCCAGCCAGGACAGCCCAGGTGGCTCTGAGCGCGGAGTTAGGACGCCTCCCTCCTTGGAGCTCAGAGCACCTCAGCAAGGCACTTGCTTCTGCCCCTCCTCTGTAGACACAAGGTCTCTGAGCGGTCTTCGAGGAGAGACAAGTCCCAGGGTTGGTTGTGGGAGGTCCCGTGGTTAACTGCAGGCGACAATTTGTCCACTAGACGCTATCTGGTGCCTCATGGTCTGGTCCTCTTCTCTCGGGCCAGCCTGGGTCTCGCAGGAAGGGTGAAGCGTGTCACTTTCGGGGACCCAGGCTGGAGGCAGATAGGGAGGAAGAGGTGGAGATTTAAACAGTGAGGCTGTTCTGGTCTCCACGTAGGCTCAGGCTCAGACAGTCTGTCTGCCAGCTCGCCTCCCAGACGAGCATCACTGTCCGTCTGGAAGGTGAGGTTCTCCTTCCCTGTACCCCTTCCTCTCCCGCATTTCTGGGTCCTGGAGCTGCGCCTGGGCCGAGCCAGCGACGTCAAACTCCTCCCTAAGTCTCATCACTAAGCCGCCCCAGAAGAGGCGGAACCTCCCCTGCGCTTCCCGGGCACCTCATTTTATAGGAGAGGGTCCTGGGGCCGGAGAAAGGAGGCACAGGCCCTGGGACACCCAGTGGGGGAGCTGGGATTTGAACAAACAAGCTCTGTCTGACCCCCAAACCCTGGGCCGCTTTCCGGTAGCCCCGGCGTCTCTGTCGAGCCCGGCTTGGGTTTCAGGGAGGTAACATCAGCCCTGGGCAGGTATCTTGGTGGTGACCTGGGTTGATATCTGCAGAAGGGCTCGGGTGACCCGGGAGACATCCAGAGAGTGGAATGTCATCTCTTCTCACTGACAAACCCTAGGGTTCTAGTCTCCAAATCCCCAACGGCCAGGTGACAATAATGAATTTGATGGCCATGACCAGAAGGAGGGCTCTTTCATCAAGGGTGTACTGTGGGCTTGGCAGTGAACACACTTTAAAAATACTTCCTGTCACCCCAGTCCCATGAGGTGAGGAAATGTGGTTCCTGTCTGACAGGTGATGAAGTGGAGGCTCAGAGAGGTACAGATCTGCCCAAGGTCACACAGCTAAGTCAAAGCTCGTGTCCAGCCTTGGTAACTGGGATGGTTACATCCTAAAAATGAGCTAGATTGCCAGTGTTTTGAATAGTTTTCTGCCAGGATCTCCTCTGGGTCAAGAAAGCTCTAGGCCCGGTGGCACATGCCTGTCATTCTTGTACTTAGGAGGCGGAGGCAGGAAGATCACCACAAGTTCGAGGTCAGCCTAAAACTGAGACCTTGTGAAAGAAAGAAAGACAAAGAAAGAAAGAAAGAAAGAAGAAAGCAAACTGCCAGCTTTGAAGCTTCAGTGTGATTTTCCTTTACCTGATTATCAACTTGGCTCTGTCGTCCCTGAAGCATCTCTCAGAATACCAGGAGTGCAGAGTGGTCAGAGAACCCACTCAGAGCCCCTTCTCCCTCGGGTCTTCCGGAGTGGGGCAGTGTGTGGGGAATGGTTGCTGGGGTGAGGCAGCCCTTTGGTACTGAGAGAGGCAAAAGTGGGAAGGAGGCAAGGGGGGCACCAGGTGGGTGGTAGGAAGGCAGGCTGTCATGACTGTGGGCTGAGGGTTACCGTGGAGGGCGGCTGGGACGTGGGCCAATGGGGCCAGTCCATGCCAGGACAGTGGCTGCCATTCAGGAGGCATGGATATAGTATCTGGAATCAGCCAGGTCCATGTTCTGCGTTCTCTCCCAGGATTCCACACACCTTGTAAAACAAGTCCCGATCTGGTGGCTGCTGGGCCGACCTGACAAACCAGCACTCCCTGGGCGTGGGCAATGCTGGCTCCCTGCTCCTGCATTGCCCGATAAGCCATCCCCAGCAGGGTGGGCAGGGCCACCTCTTCCAGGGCGGGGCTGCTGGGTGCCTTGCCTGGCATTAGGGATGGCACCAGAGGACTGGTGGTGAAAGGGAATGGGCACAGCACTCACCCACAGCATTTGGAAGGTGCCAGCTTTGAACTGCTTTGGCTAACATGTATGCCATGTGACCTGGCGTTCCCAGGCCTCCTTTTGCCGAACTCTCCCCAACAACTTTAGGAAGCAGGCCCTCTGATGCTATTACTGCGGTGCTGGGGATGGGACTGAAGGCCTCATGTGTGCTGGGCAAATGCTCTAGCACTAGGTTGCCTTTCTATCCTGTTGCTGCTATCAACCCATTTTGCAGATTGGCCACCAAACACAGACTGAGTGGGGCTGAACTCAGCCGGTTGCTCACCTGGGGAGGGGTCAAGCTAGGATTTCACTGGAGACGTGTTTTATTTTGTTTGTTTCTGTCCTGGGGAGCTACATCCCCAGCCCTTTCTATTTTTATTTTAAAATTTGAGACAGGGTCTCGCCAAGTTGCCCAGGTGGGATTTGAACTTTCAGTCAACCTGCCTTAGCCTCCCTCAGTGCTGGGATTACTTGAGTGTTCTGCCATGCTCAGCTGGAGTTGCATCGTGGTAATTGTCATTATTATTCTGAAGTTCCTTTTTATTTTGAAGACCGAGGTCTCACTGTGGCCTTGAACTCACTACATAGCTAAGGCCAGCCTCAAATTCTTGGTAATCCTGCTACTTCAGTCTCCCGAATGCTGGGGTTACAGACTGTGCCACCACGCCTCTCTGGAGGTTAATTTCTTTTTTCTTTTTCTGGTACCAGAGGTCAGATAGCCCTGTGCTTCCAAGGTAGGTATGGTACCACTTGAGCTAAATCTTTGGCCCATGGAGGGTGCCTTTTTAGTGGGTGACCCTGGCCTGGGACGTAGCTCAGTGCAGAGCAAGCACTTTCTTGCCACCCACAAGGTTTGGTCCCTAGTTCCAGGAAAAAAAAAAAATTCATCTCTTAAATAGTAATCTCTTTATTTTGGACAAACCCAAAGCAACTTTTTATTTTACCTGTAACTTTTCAAATTGAAGTATAATATGTGTGGGGGAAAGTGTATTCCAGAACTGGACCACTGAGAAATTTTCACAAATTGAAACTGCACCTGTCAGGGGCACTCAAGGGAATGACTACTGGCACCCCAGAATGTCTGTACCCCCTCAAAGCACCACAATTATTATTATTATTATTATTATTATTACTACTACTACTATTATTATTTGTACTGAGAATTAAATCCAGGCAGGACTTTACACATACCAGGCAAACACTCTTTCTGAACTATAATAGCCCAGTCCTCTTAATTCATTTTAATTAACTTAAACTATTTTAAAATAGACTTCAATTTCTATGATGTGGTTATGTATGTGTGTGTGTGTGTGTGTGTGTGTGTGTGTGTATGTATGTATGTATTTATTTTTGGAGACAGGGTTTTGCTATGCAGTTCAGGCTGGTCTTGAACTCACTATACAGTTACCCTCTTGCCTCAGCCTCCTGAGTTCTGGGGTTACAAGAATATGCCACTGTCTCTAGTTCAATTTTTTTTTTTTTAAGGTTTTTTGAGACAGGGTCTCACTTTGTGGTTCAGGCTGGCCCTGAGCTCAGCCTCCAACTCACATCACAGCAATCCTCCTGCCTCTGCCTCCCGAGTGCTGGGATGACAGGCGTGAGCCACCACGCCTGGCACTGTGGGATGTGGTACTGGTTGCTGCTGTGAGTCTCCACACGTAGTATTGTTATGTGGTTACCAGGGATCGAACCCGGGTCCTTGCGCTTGCAAGACAGGCGCCGGAACCACTGAGCTATATCCCCGGCACTCTAGTTCAATTTCTATTTTTAGATTTATTTTAGGTTTTTTTGGAGACAAGGTCATGCTATTTCCTTCAGGCTAGCCTTGAACTCCGGGCAATCCTGTGTCTCAGCCTCTGGAGTCCTGAGATTACTAGCATGTTCTGTCACATCCAGTTATTTTAATTTTAGTATGTGCTAAACATACACTCTACCACTGAGCTGTGCCTATAGCTCTAAACTAATGTTTATGTCTTGAGTTTTTTTTTTTTTAGGAAAAGTTTGTTTAGCTCACAGTTTGTGAAAGTTTCAGTCCACAGCTGGCTGGCCCTTAGGCAAAGTGCAGGGCAGAGGGGCACCAGAGGGGAGACAGGGCCAGTAGGCAGAGGCAGTGAAGCAGCAGCAGCGGCGGCGACAGCAAGTCTTCTTTCTTCCCCATTATACAGTATTCTACCCAGGCTAAAGCCTCTGCTTTCCTTACTCCAAATGGCTCCTTTCCTCCTGTCTGGGTAAAAGGCTGTTATACGGTTGCTTATTCCTAAACATTACCAGGTGCTATATAGCTTGCCTCTCCTTCTGGAGCTGGATTTCAAAGTTTCTCAAAGAAAGCAAAACTGAAGGGAGAAGGAAAACAGAGTGAATTTGGACTGAGTAAATAGGAAAAGAGGGAGAGAGCCAAGATAAAAGTGCTGGCTGGGAAACTCATTGTGGGCATTCGTAGAAATTTATGGTAGCCTGCTGTTTAGCTTTTTGAGACTGAGTCTTGCTATGTAGTTAGACAGGCCTTGAACTCACTGTGTAGCTCAGGCTGACTTCAAACTCGTGGTGATCCTCGTGTTTCAGCCTCATGAATGCTGAGAATACAGTCATGTACTGCCATGCCTGACAGTTTTCTATGGATATTAATTCTGCAGAACATTGGGTTTCACTGTCACATTTTTATAGGTGCATGTAACTTTAATTATTTGGGTTTTTTAAAATGGATAAACAAATTCTTCAAATTTGCAAAATAAGGTATTAATACATGTATATTATTTGTGTTCATAAACAATAACAGCTTGAAAAATAAATATGATTATTTAAATTACAACATCATTAAAAATAAAATGCTCAGGAATAAACTTAACTAAGCAGGTGAGAGCCAGAGAGGTAGCTCAGTGGTTCCAGTCCTGCCTCACAAGCACAAGGTCACAAGTTTGAGCCCTGGTGCCAAAAAACAAGAAGAAGAAGAAAGAAAAAGAAGAAGAAGAAGAAGAAGGAGGAGGAGGAGAAGGAGGGGGGAGGGGGAGGGGCGGGGCGGGGCGGGGGAGGAACAGGAAGAGGAAGAAGGAGCTTTCCTAATTAAGCAGCTGAAAATCTATACTCTGAAAATTTCTTATTGATAAAAGAAATTTGAAGACACAAATAACTGGAAAAATCATGGGTTGAAATAATGAATAATATTAAAAGGAATATAATACTCCAAGTAAACTGTTCAATTCAATCTCTATTAGTTAGTCAGCTTTCCCACATCCGGGACATAATATCCAACACTCATGTCTTAAGGGAGGAGAGGTTTAATTTGGCCTATGGTTTTGGGAAATTTAGTCACAGTGCAGTTTGTAATAGCTACATCTTGGAAGCAGCCCAAATGCCCATCAACTGGAGACTGGAAAGAAAAGATGTGGTTTTTCAGTAAAATGAAGTCTTACTCATCCATAAAGAAAGATAAACTTCAGACATTTATAGCTAACTGGATGCCTGTTGAGATCATACTCTTACATGAAATACATAGGAAACGGATGTGTAAATACTGAATGAAACTACGCAGTGAGAAACAACAGGGGTAAATGAGGCCCCAAGTGTGTAATGGGTCATCCCTGGCCACTTTTACTCTGATCACATTGATTTCATTCTGTCATTTGTATGTCAGGGATTGAGCCCAGGGCCTCTGGCACACCAGGCACATGCTCTACCACTGAGTGACACGCCATCCCTGGCAGTCACAAGTATTTATATATATTCTTCCTGATGCTGGGGGTGGAACCTGGGCCTCACACTTGCAAGAGCTCACCCTACCATTGAGCTGCGCATCCAGTATAAAGTTATTTTAAAAATAATCTCTTTTTGGAGTGCTTTCAGGCTTGTGGGAAAGTTTTACAGGAAGTGTAGTCCCAGGTACCCCCTCTTTGTCCCCTATCATTCTTATATTACTAACACCTGGTGGTTTGCAGGTATTTCATACAACTGATGAGCAAAAGCCCATATTTACGATTTTTTTTTTTTTTTGAGACAGGGTCTTGCTTTGTAGTTCAGGCTGGCCCTCAGCTCAGCCTCAAACTCACTTCACAGCAATCCTCCTGCCTCTGCCTCCCGAGTGCTGGGATTACAGGCCTGAGCCACCACGCCTGGCACTGTGGTCTGTGATACTAGTTGTTGCTGGGCGTGAGTTTCCACGTCTAATATTATATGTGGTTACCAGGGATGGAACCTGGGCCCTTGTGCTTGCAAGACAGGCCCCAGAACCACTGAACTAACTCCCTGGCCCATATTATTATTATTATTATTATTATTATTATTATTATTATTATTATTGAGACAGGGTCTCACTTTGTAGTTCAGGCTGGTCTTGAACTCAGCCTCGAACCCACAGCAATCCTCCTGCCTCTGCCTCCCGAGTGCTGGGATGACAGTCATGAGTCACCACACCCAGCATTGTTGTATGTGGTTACTGAGGATTGAACTCAGGCCCTTGCATTTGCCAGGCAGACGCTGGGACCACTGTCCAGTCCCCATATTTACTATTATTAACTGCCTTCTTTATGTTACTGTGGGGTTTACTGTGTTGTCTAGTCAAATCATGAATCTGTATGATTAACTGCAATATTTAGAAAGAGATGGCCTTTATTAAAAAAAAAATCAAGAGCCAAGATGGCGGATGGCAGAAGCTGTTTCCCTTCAAGCCCTTCCAGGTCCTTTCTAGAGGCAGCTGCTATGATCAGTGCCCCATGGCACTCAAAATGTTTTTTCTCTTTCTTCCCTCTTTTCTGTCCTTCTCATTCCCCCCATCCCTATCTTGGTACCAGGAATCGAACTCAGGACCTTGCACTTGTGAGGCAGGCATGGTACCACTGAGCTAAATCCCCGGCCCCATTCCTACTTACTTATCTTCTGGTACTGGATTGAACCCAGGGACTTCAAGCTGAGCTACCCTCCCACCCCCCACTCCCCATTTTGAGACAGTATCGACAAGTCAGTAAATTGCACAGGCTGGGCTGGAACTTGTGAGCTTCCTGCCTCAGCCTCTCAGGGTGCTGGGATGACAGACCTGTGCTGCCATGCCCAGCGACCTACCTTCCTTCCTTCCTTTTTAAAGATATTTTTGGATGGAGGCAAATTCATTTAATAGAAGACGAACCTTTTCTGGCATTAGGGATGGAGCTCATGATGTTGGGGCCGCATGCCTTACCACCGAGCTACTCTCCTAGCCCCCAAGCTGATCTTCTTCCCTCAGTAAAAACAAAACAAAACAAACAAAGCAGGCCCTCCTGGACTGGTAAAGTAGCTCAGAGGTGCTGAGCCTGTCTGGCAGCTCGAGGTCCTGAGTTCCATCCACAGTATCAGGGGGAAAAAAAAAAATGACCGGCTGGGATTGCAGGTATGAATCACCCTACCTGGGTCTGAACTGACTCTTGCGGAGTGTGCCAGCCAGAGGCGGTTAGATGCCCAGCGTCCCCTGTCCAGTCCAGACCATTTCACCCTCTGAGAGAGGCGGCTTCACCAGCGATCATTCCATTTCCCTGCCCCGGTCCCTGGAATCCACCTGTCTGCATTCACCTCTGGATTTGCTTGGTTTGAAGTCTCATACAAATCGATCATACACTACTAGGTCTTTTGTGGCCAGCTTCTGTCACTCGGCTCAATGTTTTCCAGGTCTATGTTCTCCATGATGTATGCCAGTGTTTTACTCACACGTTATGGCTAATATTCCGTTCTATGGCTGTGCCATCTTTTATCTACCCACTCACCCACTGGTGGCCAGTTGGATTCTCTGTTTGTGACAGGCATCAGTAATGCTACTATAAATTTTTGTATGAAAATGTGTTTGAGCTGGGTAGGATGGTGTATGCCAGTAATTTCAGCATGCCTGTAATACCAGCTCTCGGGAGGCTGAAGCAGGAGTATCACCTTGAATTGGAGGCCAGCCTGGGCTACACAGTGAGTTCAAGTGAGTTCAGTGTCAGCTGGCACTTCCTAGGGAGACCTGGTCTCAAAACAAAAACAAAGCCTTCCCACAGTGGTGGCACCATTCCAAAACTTCTGGTCAACATTTTTTTACAGGCTGAACAGAAGCACTGAGTTTGTGGGGTAAGGGGAATTCATTTACGGGAAGCAGAGATTTCCCCAGTGTGGGCCAGGGGTGTAGCTCGTGGTATAGCATTAGTCTAGGACGAGCAAGGCTCTGGATTCAATCCTGGAGATGATAGAAGTTTAAAAAAGACTTCTCAGTCACTATTTTTTGAGCTTCTCCCATGGAAATCAAATGAAATTTCTTTTTAATTAGCAAGAATTGTGCCTTGGATGAACCTCACTGGCTACGATACTGCCACTGCTCAAAGCTGAATTTGCTTTTGTAAGTACTAGAGAGAGACGGAACCCAGCATCTTTGCACTAAGCTACATCCCAGCCTGCCTTTAAAAATTCTTTTTTGATACAGGATCTTGCTAAGTGGCTAAGTTGCCCAGGCAGGGCTAGAACTTGTGATCCTCCTGCCTCAGCCTCCCAGAGTGCTGGGAAGACAAATGTTCACCATTGTACCCTGTCAGGTGAGCCTTTATTTATTTATTTATTTTTAACATGATTCCCATTTTGGAGCGGAGAAACTTGAGACTCCCAGGGAGAGCCCTGATTGGGGCCCACAGCAGGCTCTTTCTGCTGTGGGTTCAGTCAGTTGTGGGATGGCCTGCAGCCCACATCGGACTCCGGGAGAGAGGGAGGTGAGTGAGGGCTCTGGAAGCCGTGTCTAAATTCCCACACACTCACCTTCCCTGCACTTGGCCATCCAAGTAGGGATCCCCTTTCTAGGGCCTCAATTTTCTCTAGTCCCAATCCCTTCCCCTTTCAAAGGTCTTCAGGAAGATAGTTCCCTTGGGGGGTTTTCCTGGGTGGGGGGAGGGCTCGTGCTGCCACTACTCAGCAGTCTCCCAGCTTCTTGTATTTCTTTTGGCTTGTTTGGGTTTTCGGGGACAAAGTCTCATATGTAGTTGGAGCTGGACTTGAACTCACTACATAGCCCAGAGTGGCCTCAAACGTGAGGTGAGGGCCGGGGATTTAGCTCAGTGGTTCCGGCGCCTGTCTTGCAAGTGCAAGGGCCCGGGTTCGATCCCCGGTAACCACATACAATACTGGGCGTGGGGACTCACCCCAGCAGCAACCAGTACCACATCCCACAGTGCCGGGTGTGGTGGCTCACGCCTGTAATTCCAGCACTCGGGAGGCAGAGGCAGGAGGATTGCTGTGATGTGAGTTGGAGGCTGAGCTCGGGGCCAGCTTGAACTACAAAGCGAGACCCTGTCTCAAAAAAAAAAAAAAGGCGATTCTCCTGCCTCAGCCTCTTGAGTTCTGGGATCCTAGGCGTGTCCCATGAGGCTGTGTGCCTTGGGCCTTGGGCTTGGTCCGAGTTATCCAGAGTGTGGTGTGGAGCCATGGGAGGAGTCTGAGCAGGGGAAGCTCCTGACGTGATTTAAATGGAGGAAGATTGCTTTGGCTGCTCTGGGCAGAATGGGTACTGAGAGTCCTGCACCGCGGACCATTGGCAGAAGGTTGTCACGGGAGTGTCCTGACGTAGGTCAGGCTGAGGCAGATGGATGGGAAAAGTGCTTAGGGCAGAGCACTGGCCAGAAATGGCAATGGTTTGGATATGGGGCCAGGTGTGGTGGGTACATTTACCTGTAATCCCAGATGTTGGGAGGCTGAGGGAGGAGGATCACAAGTTGGAACTCACCTGAGCAATATAGTAACTTAGTGAGATCCTGTCTCAAAATTAAAAATAAAAAAGCCCTGGATTCAGTCTCCAGTACTGAGGGTGGGGAGCCAGAAAGAAAGATAGAAAGAAAAAGAAAGCTCCTTCATAAGGCTCCTCTCTTCATTCAGGTCACTGCCTATCTGTCTGGTATCTAGAGGGGCCCCAGACAGCCTCACACAAGGGAAGCTGCTGTGATAGAGACCACAGGCTTGGGGCCCAGAATTCTGAAATATGGGCTCCCTCTGAGGACTCCAGGGAGGATGGACCTCCTGCCTCTCTGCCTACCGGGGGCGAGTGTTGGGGTGACAGGCATGAGCCATCATGCCCGGCGTTGTGACATGTGGTACCCAGGATCAAACTTGGGACCTTGCACTTGCCAGGCAGACACTGGAACCATTGCCCTTTTCAATTCTTATTTTGGGACAGGATATCACTGAATTCTAAATTGCCCAGGCTGGACTGGAACTCATGATCCTATAGCCACATCTCTCCCTGAGGGATTATAGGCACGCCCCGCTGTACCTGACGCCCCTCTCTCCCTCTCTCCTTTCCTTCCTTCCTCCCACCCTCTTCCTTTCTCTCTCTCTACTTTTTCTTTCTTTTCACTTACTTATTTCTTTTTTCTTTTCTTTTTTTTTTT